>OZ026619.1:45319472-45568544 GCA_964020975.1 Hermodice carunculata
TGCAAATTGAAACCCAGCCTCTATCCGGGCCGCATATCATTAGAGATAACTTTTTGTCACTGAACATGGACATGTGCAGACGTTAAACTTGAAATGAAGGAAAGAACTGCTGTGAATGAAAGCTTGGATTATGTAGTGGTTTTCTTGAGTTTGTTATTATCAATAGGCTATACTATTTATTTATTTATTTATTTATCTATCTATTTATTTATTTACTTATTTATTTTTTATTTATTATTTTTTTTTGGGGGGGGGGGAGACTAAACGTAGCCCTTAGAGGCGATAAAAGGAACGTTTGATTCTGGTCACTAGGGTAACTTGATAAGTTGAGTGGGGACAGGTCACCTCCTGTCAATAATTACCTCTCTCCCATACGGAGGCAAAAATTTCCAATAGGCAAACCCAGCTGAGATGTAAACATTGCTTATTGTAGCACGGTTATTTTATCATGATGCATAGTCAAGTTGGGAGGCAAAACAGTCTTTGAGTCCACTTTCAGAAACTCTAACACCAAGTACTAGGAAGAACAGAAAAGAAACTTGATAGCGAGTTTGAACATTCTGGGGTACAGGTACTTCAATTGTAATATAAGTATAAAAGTCAAAGGAAACAAGACAACAGGGGCACAGTGTGGAGGCCTTATCGTGACACCGAATGTAATAATTGTCACAGTTTTAAAGCGGTCCGATTGAATTCTTGTCATTATTTGAAAGTGGTTAGCTTCCGCAGTTGTCACTATTTTGACTCAGAGGAAAAAGAAGGCTGTGAGCAACGCATGCAAGCTGATTCGAAAGTCAAATATACGTAGTTACAACTAGAAAAGATGATTTGCTGTATAGCAAGTCAGTGTGTGTGTCTTCACAGCTTATTGGTATGGCAATGTACAATTGGTATTTCAGTACTACAGTGTATTATCGGTGCGACGATGTTCAATGGGTACTTCAAATACAAAAGTGTATGAACTGTACGACAATGTTTACAACAGTGTACAATGGGCACTTCAGTACTAAGTGCATGATCGGTACGACAGTGTAACAACAGTGTACAATGGGTACTTCAGTACTGCAGTGTATGATTGGTGCGGCAATGCTACAACAGTGTACAATGGGTATTTCAGTACTACATTGCATGATAGGTACAACAATGTTTTGACAGTGTACAATGGGTACTTCAGTACTACAGTGTGTGATCGATACGAAAATGTTACGGCAGTGCACAATGGGTACTTCAGTACTAGAGTGTATGATCGGTATGAGAACAACCAGTTAGGGTAATCAACTGGTTTTCAGGAACAATGTTGCAAAGCCACACTTGACACAAAGCAGTCTCGGCGTAACAAGCTCCAAGTCTTGCTTCAATGCACCAAACTTATCTCTTGGATGATGGAAAATACTTTTTCAAAGTGCCTCAAAGTACTCTAACTCAACTGAAGCTAAATTGTACTGCATAAACCTCTGCATAATCCAGACATATGTCTTGCACAGCCCAGCCAAGTTTGTGTGCAAGCCTGTCTGGTGTATGTGATGCAGGGACAACCTGCCTGTGTGCAGACAGAAGTTATGCACCTTTTATGCATACTAATTGGCAACATCTAAAAATAGAGCTCTGTCACACCTGATGTACCTAGTGAGGAAGGAGATGAAGGGGTGGCCCCACCTGACTTTTTATACATGGTTGTGAATATGTAAATGAAGCTCCTTCTTGGATTTCACTTGTTACTCTTCCTTCCTGTTAAAGACAACAAATTACTCAAAGCAAAACTACATCTTCCACCATACCCTTCCCCTATGGTTCCAATTTCATTAACATGTCCAGTCTGTTGGTAGGCAACTGGCCTTGTTCCAATCTGAAACTAGGAATTCTTAGTCTCAGCCCCAATTCAGATCCGATGCATGTATGGATATACCCAGAAACTCAATTTGCTTCATTTCACTTCATTTAACGGGATCAGTCAGTTACACAGTCATAGAAGGTATTAATGGAAGTTAATGGTAAGTCTAACTATTTTGATGACAGATTCAAGATTGAGACTCCGTTGCATCTTTAATTTCTCTCTCCACGTGTCACCACCTATCTGAGAGCTGAACAAATCTGTCTGTTTGCATACTTTTGAAAATATTAAAGATTTGAAATTTAAAAGGCACTTAATTTTCCTAATTTTAATTTGAGCAGCCTTCGTTACCAATTCATCAGATGCGTACAAGTCCATAACATAGGAGCAAAAATTGGAATGGCATCTCTTATTAAAGCTTTGAAGTTATTCGAGATTGAAAATTATGAATGCTGCTAATTAGGATAATTTAGATTTGCTACAACTTTTATTTTAGATTCGATAACCCTTTAACACAAGTTGGAATGACATCTGTATTTGTTATGCTTTTGAAGATATTCAAGATTTAAAATTTCAAATGCATAACTTTAAACATCTTCATTCCTATGCATAAAAAGGGAACAAAAGGGGTTCACCTTATAATGTTGAAAAGCGCTTTAAATCTGTGGGACATCGTGGTTCCAAACAATATTTTGTTTTTCTTCAAGTCATGGACCTAAAGGACCGAAATAAGGCTACATTTAATATATCAACATGAAGTTAAAAGCAGAGAAGCTACGTATTTAATGTATGGATGTGTGTATGTACGCATATATGTATGTCCGTTTGTACGCGTGTTTGTACGTATGTATGTGTGTAATAGCTGCATTTAAAGCTATCTGATATCTTTAGCTGTTGATTACCTAAGCAGGTGTACGGAATGGTCTCTGTCCCTTTCCTGAGTTGATTTCTCAAGCTGTGAACTGATACAATACGGACGTTTTCATTCTGTGTTTTGCACCCACGATGCTATTTACTTAACCGTGTCTTGACAATCTCTACCGGCATAATTGAGTAATAGATTTCATGTGACTTGAAGGTTGTGTGTCTTTGTTAACACTGCTGTGATGTTTTGCAATAGTTTGCGCACAGAAAATGTACAAATGCAAACATAGGAAATGCCAATCACCAGTTACTTAATGATCGATCCTTAAGCATTTATAGGTAGAAAACATACAGAAATCAGTCAAAATTTAATGTATTAATGAGCAATATCTATGACTCACCCCTTAACTTGTTAATTGACAAATATATTCATACTTGACACATCTGAAAGTTTTAAATATGATTAACGCTGGCTGTGCAGGCAAGACTCATTTAAGCTGTCTGTAATCTTTGCACGAAGTCCACATGTTTCCTGTTTAGAAATATTGTGTATGCAATTGTACCTAAAGGTTGATGTGCTATCTGACTTGATAAAATGGGCATTTTGATATTTTATTTACTGTCTGAGGAAGGCATGCATAGCACAGCATATAGAATATCGTATTTAGTCAAATACCAGATGTGTTGGCATTTACGCTTGAACCTGCCACACTCCATGTACTATGGAACATTGTTAAGTTTCTTTTCGAGTCAGCAAGTTAATGGCTGAATTCCAAGATCCGAAATGAAAATTTACGAAGATACTGACCCATAATGGTGATCATTTAGGACTGCACCTTGAAGTAATCATCCAGTACAGAGTAACAAACGGTCGCGTCGTTATGCTTTGCAACATTCTGCATGTGGAGGGGAAAACACCTGTACATTGCCAACAAGGAGAGAAAAACAAGACTACCCAGAAGGCATGTGTTTTCTTCTGCGTCCGTTATTTCGGAAGACATGAAAAATGAAATAAGTGATTGTTATTGGGTATCATGATTCAGTTTTATTAGTTTTATTTTTAATTCGTTACAATACATGCAATGTTGAGTCGGTAACAGCACCTTACTACAATACTATTTGAAATGGCAGAACACGTATGTAACTTATTCACACATTCATATTTTAATAAAAGGCAAAACATGTGGACCAAGAAAGTATTGAAAATTCAGCGTCTCCTGTTAACGTCAACATACCAGAAGTTGTTGATAACAGTCATGGTAGCAATTAGTCACAGCCTATTATTTAAGACCGGCAGTCGACGTTATGCAAGGGTATCTCCGATGAATTTGACAATGGGGGATTAGTGTGGTGTGGCTTGCATAAGAACTCATCCTGCAGTGCGTCTCTTTCATGCACACCAATATGTTGGAGACAAGCTTGGACGTGCTCGATGTCGCAGCAATAAAACGGAATCTATACAGTCCATGTTGAGACGAATTACAGTTATATAACTCACACTCTATCAACCATTTCTTAGATTTTTGTCAGCAAATTTAGGATCGGTTCAAAAGACGAATACCTTGCATGTTGGCGGATCCATCACTTCTCCATTCAGCCTTTTATGACCGCATTTGATTATGATTCAACAAACATTTTCCATTTTTTTTTCTGTATTGCAATAATCACATTATGTAATATAACAGGGACAAGACCTGACATATCGGAAGGGTTCTAAAGGGATATGTACTTGTCTTTATGGGGAATCTTTATCATTTCCGTGACTAATCCCAACTGAACCAATGTTAACGCTCCATGCTTCCTTTAGTCTTCACAAAACTTAAGGATCAGAGGATGCGTAGGGCTTATCTCCACGGTGACAATATCTAGAGACCACAAGGGACTCCGGACCATATTACTCAATAATGGCCCTACAGGTGGCTGGACGAAGACATAAGGTACATTAAATGGCTTACAAGACTCTTGTCGCTTTTGTAAAGCGTTGACCAATCGCTGCGGGGGTTACACAACGGTGAGGGAAAGGGGGTCATTATGGGATCAAAAAGAGGATATTAGCGTCAGCAATCAGCCAGTACTTGTGTTCATTTAGACATGCCAACAGGCTATCATTATAGCCAATGAATTCTCTACTTTGCTCCAGTGCTCAACTGTTACCATTTCAGGTAGATTTAGGCGCTCCTAAAGTAAGTTTGCCGATCCAAATTGACTGACCATGTGAGACTGTCCTGAGCCTTATTCCTTTTGTGTCACCCTTTGTGCACTGGTGGTGGATGCTCAATTCGTTTTCTTTGTACTGAACGGGTCTTTTTACGGTTTAGCCGCACCCCCAGGGTCTGTGCATAGAGTTTAAGCGGCCCGGCAGAACAGAAGTGCAATATATAATTACATGTCATTTGGTGTTAATGCAGTGTGGTGTGAAGGCCCAGCTGAATGGCTTCTCCGCTTGTGAGATTGGCACCAAGTGACCCTTGTAACATATGCTTCACCATAGGTCCATTTGTCACCCCGTCATCAAAGCACCGTTGTTCTCGACACGACATATTTACAGATATATGATACACTGAGGGGATTATGAGAAAAGTGGCCGTGTTTTGTGAAACAGTTAACAAATATTTTTGTGGTATAACAGCTACGCATTTAGCATAAACGATCGAAGGTGGCTAAGATTTATAGTTAGATACCGAAGTATTTAGAGCTACCAAGAGATAAATGCATTGTCAAACATGCACCTTCATCATGATCCAGTGTTAACTGCTTCAGATTTGTTTCCAAGATGGTCCTGCAGTAATTTATCAATAACATATCATGGCATGAAAAGTGACTGGAAATCTCACAAGAACTAAAATGTTTGCCGCCGTCCTATCTGACTACATTATGCCTAGCCTGACAGGTTAGCGTCTGTTAACCCGTTACCTCCCAAACTCCAGTTTCGGCGCGTAAAATTCACTTATATCTGCCCAGTCGAGTTATACCGCCAAAAAAAAAAAAAAACAAAAACAAAAACAAAAAAAACTAATTGTTTCATGTCCACAAAGGTGTAAGCGCTGTCAGTAACTTTTAATAACCATGGCCGTATGCTTTTTATAGACTGTCATATTGTAGACATTAATTAGTTACATAGCATTCATTGATAATATTTTTATGGGAAAAGCCTATCAATCTTTCTGTCAATAGTCAAGATATATATATGCAAATTGGTGGTAAGGTACGAGACAAGTTATTCATATCCGAACAAATTTATTAAACTCTATGTCCATGATGATGTGACACCTAAATTAAAACATCATCCATCTGTTGTTAGTGATACACAATTGCGTTCCGGCACACACTTGGGAGTTGTTATAGTTTACAAATGATACCAAGGTGTGTCTATGTTTTAACATCAAATATGTCCCCGATAAATCAATGAAATCGTTCTATCTGATTTGCTATAATTATTTTGTTACAAATTTTATTGGCCAAATTTGATAAAAAGAAAAATTAAAAACTATCGTAGCCCATTGATGGTGTTTTGCGTGACGCGCCAGAAATTTATAGTCTTTCTGCTGCATGTGGCTACAATTCGTCGTATGTTTTTGCCTCGGACTTACATTTAGCTTTCTATCTTTTCACATGCAGCAGAGAACCAGTTTGACAGATGTGAGTCTTCCGTTACAAGATCTACTTACAGTGTACAAGACCTGATCAAACTATTTCCAGCCGTTTTTTAACTTTTGTATTTTGTTACTCCTTGGCATTTGCCAACAACAAAAAGGCAAACCTGGGATTTATTATAGTTGAAAATTTTCGTGTTGCTGGTTCTTCTTCTTCTTCTTCTTCTTCTTCTTCTTCTTCTTCTTCTTCTTCTTCTTCTTCTTCTTCTTCTTCTTCTTCTTCTTCTTCTTCTTCTTCTTCTTCTTCTTCTTCTTCTTCTTCCTCCTACTTCTATTATCATTATACAAAAATCAGAAACAAACTTGAATACTCCATTTAACGAACAATAGCAAAATTTAGTACAGGTTTGTATTAGTCTGCTATTTCACTATTTATAAAATCGGTATGGATTCATATCACAGCTTAAGGTCATATGAATGCATGAATTATGACTACATTTTACATAATCGAACACAAAATTAACGACTTGTTTTGGCAAAACACATTAATTGATTCCCACTCAAACGTGTGTTGCTCAATATGATATTATTCTTTGTCAGGGTGTAAAGTCAGCGTTAGGACATTTTTGGCACACTAAATAATACGAGTGAATGACTTCTGAGACGCTTTCAGCGTAAGAATTCACGTAACTAATACTAGGTAAAAACAAATGGTAGCTGCGTTTTGCATCTGCTTAAAATGAAAAGTAATACATGGTACTATAACAGGTCTTGCGGAGGTCGTAATATAAGGGTAACCATACTTTTCAGTTTTCTGTGATTATCGAGGCCTGTGTATTGAGACAAGTTGTGTAAGTCACTGTACGTACGGAGATTCAAAAGTAATATACAGGACAGTGGGAGGGTTTTATAAATTATTCTAGGAAGAAGGAAGCAAATTTAACCAAAGCAAATGCAGATCACACTCAGCGGAGAGAATGAATCCCAATTTGTTACATCAAAGTAGGGTACCTATCATATAAATCACATCCCTACTATATCTTGCACCTGTACTCTTACTGGCGTCAACACTCATGCATCTGCATCTCATATTTACGTGTATTCTCTTCTCGGCGTGTAGGTTCATATGATGATACAGTTAACATTTTTATATGCATGTATTCATGTCATAGCCATGTGCAGTTGACATTTTGCATGTATACTCTTATTGGCGTGTATATCCAAAACTGTAGAGTTTATGTTTTATATGGTTCTCTTGTTGGCGTGCATATTCAAAATGTCCAGTTTCTGTTTTATATGGATATTTTTATTGGCGTGTATATTCAAATATGTATTTTTTCATTATTTGCAATCTCTACTCTCACAAACATCAATATTCAAAAGTATAGTTTAAACGTTGCACGTATACCTTACATTAAGTGGTGACTTTTGCACCTTACGTCAGACAATTTCATGAATATTTCAGCCATACATCTGCATTTTACCATGGGAAGTTTGATATCTTTACATGCTGGTGTTTTGAAGTTACAAGTTGAAAATCAACATGAAAAGTGAGTATACAACCCAAGCCCTTCCATGTATGCACGACAAAACATTATCCAGTAGCAGCTTTAATCAAGATGTCATAAAATTCTTAAATTGAGATTCGCTGCAAGTTGCTAGTTTCTATTCGAGCATATTTAATTATTGCTGTTGCATCAAGTCTTTCAGCGGGAAGTGTTGAACGAGTCAACGGCTTCACCGGCGCGCTTTGGATCTAATGCACCCAAAGCGCGCCGAGGAAAGCTGTTGGCCTGTGCCATGCATGCTTATAAAATTTTCTGCTCTCTCACGGTACCTGAAAGTATGGGGATAAAAAGGTAAATTTGTAACGAATATGACTCTTGTATCATTATGTCGATTCAGAGCACACCAACTTCAGTCGCAATTTGGCATTAAAAGAGTCAAAATATTTTTACCCAGAAATTATGTGGAAAAGCTCGTTGCGAGAAACAAATTGGATGTAGCTAGCCACAACCCTGCTACAGGAGCAGATGACCATATCTTTAGCCAAAGTCACACATAGGCCATGTGTGTGTGGTATGAATGAGCACCCCGCCTCCATTGCAAGGCACAATGGAATATTAACTAGGTGGTTAACTTCAGTCCAGTTTGGCCTTCGATGTTTGCAGTTTTCATACTTTCTTGACCCGCGAATCATGTTATTTTAAGATGACTGTGACCTGCAGTGTATCAATTTGTATATCACTCCAATTCTATATATGCAAGTTAACGATGTTCTAAGTTTTCCACTGAAAAGTGTGCACATCCACTTTTCAAAGTATTTTGTCCTTCCACATTTTTAGAACACCAAGCACGACAAACAGTGGACTCAAAATTAAAGACCATTTCCTCGGCCTGCTTATCAAAAGACTGTCTATTTAGGCAACACTTGACATTACCCAATATAGGGCTGACATTTGGTAGTGCGCAGAATAACAGATAGGAAGGTGTCCTCTTTACCAAATTAAATTTTAACAAATATCAATCTGTGGTGGAGAAGCAGCAACCCAGTGAGCCGACTTTTTGTCACAAATGAGGACAGACTATAGGAAACTTGTCTCTCTTCCAAAGTGATCAACGATGCTTGGCGGGCGTTGGTGAGCATCTAAATGTCTGCACAGTAAACAGCGCGACTTTAATTCTGATACATGAGTCCGTACCTCACTGGCTCGGTCCCACCTTCTATTAAATTTCCACTGCAGACATGACAGTCCGAGGATCTGGGATTTGTATATAGTGACAGACCTCTTGACTATTAGATTAAGAGACGGGTGCTGGTGAAAACAGTGTGTCAAAGATATGATAGAGCGACAACCCCGGGCAGGCATATTGGAGCAGTTTACACGCCTTAATGGATAATTTAAAGTTACTTCCAAGGAGCTACTGCTGCCCACATATTTCTATATATCATGATATGGAACAGGGTACTGTTTATTCTGGAACGTAGCTATTTTCATAATTGTCTTGTAAATATCAAGTTTGTGTCCTGGTTGTATCATACTAGGTTTATGACAGTTGCCTCAAATGCCCACAGTGCTTTTGCCTCGACACCATAAGGGCAGCTACTGGTGTTTGGCACAGATAGGGGATCACTGGTCAGCAATTGCGAGACATGTGCAAGTCCTGTTACAGAATAGGAATGGTGTGGCTCAAGTTTTTGTCTGCATGTTGTGCCAAGTCACGAATCTTACTTGTCGATCTACGTTAATGCTGCCAAATATTTTGATGCCAAGTTGCTGTTGAGGAATAAGTATTAGCATGCACAAAGGACATACTTGTTTGACATTTATAAAGCACACTTAACTCTTCATATGTCAGCCACCAATTATCTATATTCCTGTTATGGCATCATTAAGGTTCAGCTAATTTCTAGTATTCTGTTGGCACATAGAGTTTACTGAGGTACCAACTTGCTTAATGATTACTGAGTGTAAGTTTCTCGGAATTTATGACAGAATTACGTTTAACTGTCCTAAAGTAGTAGAACAAAACGGCACTCCTATTATAACTTCCACAAAAGTTTATAATACATTCTATAAAATCAGACTGTTTCCTATCGCAAAGACATAAAATGATCACCTCAAATATTATTCTATACTCAATCTATGTGAAGTTATCCAATAGGAATACACCCAAGCTTTGAGACAACCTAAATCATGAACCTTACCTTTTGAAAAAAGACTTAGCCCTTTGTAAATCCCAACATACAGCCAAAGCATGACAAATTTGCAAGTACCAGCTCGAAAGACCATGTCAGTGGTAAACGTCAACAACACCAGCAGTTTCAAATTTGAATAGGTTATTAAACTCTGCTTAACATATTTTCGATCTATGTATGTATGTATATATATATATATATATATATATATATATATATATATATATATATATATATATATATATATATATATACATATATATATATATACACACAAACTTAATTTACAATTACAAACATTTGCTCAGTTAAGATGGCAAGCTGTGTAATTTACGTGATTTCAGTGCCAGGCTCTGCGAGTTCAAAGTTTAACATAAAATCACGGAATATTCGGGGTATTTTTTCTCAGATGTAATTATTGTGTACTATAATATAGAAAATACTTGCTTTCATGCGGATTTACTATGAACACATCATTTATTTTTAATGTTCTACTCTTGCTGTCACACTCCATGAAATAGATGCATGATGCTTTGTGACGTCATTTCGAATTATTCCAGACCGAGAGATTGACTATTTGTATGGACGTGAAAGATCGAGTTTATGATGATGCATAATACATGAATATGACACAAAGTATAAATAACAGGACTTAAAACATTCATTTGTCCTATCGTTTCATTAGGCCACATGTTAAAATGTCAAACTCACGTGACGTGAGTGCAATAATGCGGTGTATTAGCATGCCATTTACGACACCCCCCCCCCCCAAAAAAAACCTCCCCCTTACAACCCTAGGAAAATAAAATCGCTTGCAGCAGTTTGTTACAACGAGAAACGGAGAGTGGTCCTGCGTACGGATAATAAAACAGTGATTCTTATCCCACTTCATGAGGAAGGTTTTTCTTTACATTGAACCATATGATAAGTGTCATAAAAGTTGTTCTGCAGCCAAGTTTTCTAAGCATAGTATTTAGATGTACTTTCTTAGTATTGTAACGAAATATGTCCGTCGTGGCTGACAATGCCGTTTGAAATATCGACAAACGGCTTGTGCCAACAAAAGCACGTGAGATATTCACACTTTCTCTCATTTAATTCAAAGAAAATCCGATTTAAAACTACCTCTTAATGGGATGTATAGTATTAACCGTAAGGCCCTCAAGGCACAAGATAAAAAGAGCAAAGTAAATGTAGCCAAGTTCAGGCCCTTTAGTGTACATGTGGAATGAGTGGCTACTTTGGATGACCGCATGGAACGGTGACCATGGCTGGTAAAGATCACCCCAATTTGTCGTCATTTCAAAGAGGTAACTTGCCCAGGTCCCTAATTATATATGTAGGGGTCTCGGAATCTTCACCCGCGGCTGCCAAAACGACACGACAAAATATGCACAACAGGTGTTGCCAATCATTGGAAACTGTTTCATACTGAGAAGATGGCAAACAAAACACAATAAGCATATCCTATGAGGTTGGTCTGGTCGACAATGGGCATGTAATGATTGGGCTGGTTTAGGGCAGCCTGTATCGCTATGACAATACTCGGCAGCAATGACAATGTGGGTACTGCTACATTGGACATACTAATGTTCTGCTGCTGCTGAATAATAGGCAAACACGAAAGCCACAAAGACTGATTGACCCTCAGGTGCATAGGGTATCTTCTTATTAGCTAAATGGACAAACCGTGCAAGGATTATAATATGGTCCATACATCCGGTGGTATTTGTTGTCTCCTTGTATGGGATGCACCAGTGAAGTGCACGCTAGGGTTTGCCCTCCTCTTGCAATCCCACCTCATACCTCAGACAAAATTAGGGAAAATTGCTCAAAATATCAAATTTGTTGCAGTAACGCAAAGACCCATCAAATGGACTCACAAACGAAGCACTGTTGCAGTATTCTATGATCTTTTGTGGACATGCAAGAGAAAATTGTGTTGATGTAAATGAGTTATGAAAAGGATGGCACCTGCTATTTTCCAAAGTAAAACTTGCCAGTGAAAGGAGATTTTTTTTGTTCGTGGGAATATGCTTTAATTCCAAAATCTCACTCAAGGCTTTATATATATATATATATATATATATATATATATATATATATATATATATATATCTATATGTATATATATATGTGTATATATATATATATATATATATATATATATATATATATATATATATATATATATATATATATATATATATATATGGGTTTTTTTGGGTACGCGTGAAGAAACATGTACACGATGGCAAAGTTTCCCTTGCATTGATCAGTACACCTGCATATTTTTTTAATATTTTTAGACTTTGTGAGCCCTTTGAATACTGACATGTCAGCTCCAATCAAAACTCAATTAAAAGGAGAGAGAGAGAGAGAGAGAGAGAGAGAGAGAGAGAGAGAGAGAGAGGGAGAGAGAGAGAGAGAGAGAGAGAGAGAGAGAGAGAGGCGTTGCTGAATGAGTGGTGTAGTCAAGAGGTATATTCAACCTTAACGTGTTTTCTTATCTCTCTGGATATACATGTAATTTCGATGACATACAATTTTTATTTTAAACCAAAATATAAATACAATAAAACTGATCGGTAAAATGCCTGGTGTGTAAAGCAATGTGGGAATAATATCAATAACTATTGTCACAGATGAATAATATATAGCCAAAATAGAAATACAATAAAATTGATCCTAAAAATGTCTGGCATATATAGCAATGTGCCATGGGAATAATAGCAATAATTATTGTCAAAGATGGATAATATATGACTTCAGAGTCAATGGCTCTTCTACCATCATCACTTTGTGACCGACGTTGTGAAATAGATACTAGAGGTCCGGCTAAATAGTGAACTTTAAGACCTTAGGTAGAAGCTCTTGGAAAATGCATTGGCATACAATTGCTGATTTGCAAAATAAAAAGGTTCCAAAGAGATGAATTGATTTGTAAATTAGTAAATCGTATGCAAATGAAACTTTCAAAGCTTGCCCTCTGTTGTCCTAAACGGTCTATTCAAATAATAATACTAAGATGCCCATCTGCGAATCATTTTTATCAAGCTACAAAGAATTATCTCTGACAGTTTTCCATCTGTGGCCCAAATTGATGGGTAACTATCAGCAGCACTTGGGCTGTTCGTTTTCAAAAAAAAGCTTATTTGCATAAAGAAATTTAAAAGACATCTATCAATACAGAAATGAGTAGATTGTATGCAAATAACACCTTTAAATGCTTCCCTCTGTGGTCCTAATGAGGTCTATTTAAATGATTATACTTAGCTGCTCATTTGATCGCCTTCGTTTTCATGAAGCTACAATAAATAAATAAATAAATAAATAAATAAATAAATAAATAAATAAATAAATAAATAAATAAATAAACGAATGAATGAATGAATGAGTGCATTAATAAGTAAATAGGTAAGTAAAGAAAGAAGTAAATAAATAAAATAAAATGAATAAATAAAGAAATAAACAAACGAATGAATGAATGAATGAGTGCATTAATAAGCAAAAAAATAAGTAAAGAAAGAAGTAAATAAATAAAATAAAATAAAATAAATAAACAAACAAACAAACAAACAAACAAACAAATAAACAAACAAATAAATAAATAAATAAATAAATTAAATAAATAAATAAATGTGAGATAATATGACACGAAATTTTGAAATCTGTCAATGGGAACAATCAGCTAATTTCACAACGCTCCCTGATGGTGAGGGACAGTTGGCATCCTTGTTGATTGCGTGAACCCTGAAAACTGGCAACAAGTGATTGTCGTGTTGCATCATGATCGCATTTGTGTGTACACGGAAAACAATCGCAGGGTTGGGCACAACGATTGTAGCACTCCCGAGGACCCCTGTGATACTGGCAGTCTCTACTTTCCCTTATGGTACATCATCAAGTAGCACGTTAATACATAAGCGGAGCAATTTTGTACTTTGGTGCTACATGATGATCATCTATAATTCGGATTATATTATGCGCAATGCCTATCGTCGCAATCTGTTGTTGCTTATTAAAATCAAGCTGCATATAAAAACTTCAAGTTTCATTGTATACACACATTTCTTTCGAAATTGAGACGTCAAACACAACGTGACTATACTAACATTTTTAATTCACATGAATAGAGTTTCTGATTCATTATTTGCTGTGTGTATATTTTCATATAGTCCAACAGGCATTGCGACTACTCTCGTTTTGTATTTTTGCTGTTGCGTTTTTCAAACTAAGGTCCTTCAATTGATGACGTTCACTCTTGCTGTTGCTAAATTCACTTGATACCTTGGTGAAGACGTAATGATCAAGAAACACGCTAACCTGATGAGCAATTTGCTTGGAGACTGTTATCAGATGGCCATTTCATAGATGTAACTCGAAGATTTCCTCTTATTGGTCGGCTTTGTTGTTAGATAGGTCCTTTCCCCGTTGCGGTTAGTGCACAATCTAAGTGGGAGGGCTCACGCAAAAGGTAGAAAGGTTCGTACAAGCTGAATAACTGTGGTCACTTGAATACACCGCCGATCATCTCGCAATTGCAGCGCATAACTGATCATTTTGACGATCACCAGTTCTTTGGTCTCCTCTGCCTGTATTGTTTCAGATGGTTGCCTGTCCATCACGCACATGTCTCTTGTTTGGCAAAAAAACATGTTTTTGTAAGTGGCAGGTGCTGCATTCAACTTCAACACAGCAAATACTTCTAACAAATTGTTTCATGGTTTCATTTTGCCGGGTTATTTCAACGGTTTACACACAAACAAGCGACAATATCCACTTTTACAAACGTCGAATATTAAGAATCACAAATAAGTAATTCTTTCTACTTTTTAATCATATTAAACCTTTGTGCACACTTGTTACTTTCATGGGACGCTGGCGCCATGAACAGGTGCAGGGCAAGTGTAAATGACTAGTGTTTGAAACAGATTGAAACAAACACCTGCACATCTATGCCTTGCATGTAAGTCCGTTATTCTCTACAAACTTGCAAGTTGCGATTTATAAAGATTGCAAATAAAAATAGTTTTACCTATGTGCTTTTAAATTAGCTACCATATTATTCTCTTACAAGGGGTGACCAAGTGCGAATATATGCCATAAATACAAGCAACGTGCGGTCGTGGCTGTACATTAAAGCGACGATGAAGTAGAATGACCACTTAACGACACTATTCTGTACCTGATGATTATCATACTGGTAGCAAAGACATTTATTTGTTCTGTGTAGTGACAAATCAACTGGCGTTTCCCAGGAACGCGGACCACGGTCCTGTAAATAATCCAAAGGAACATATACCATCATATGCATGCCTTTATTACAATTGAACAAAAGGATAGTTCACGGTAGTTTTTACAAAAAGATAACAGTGATTTTCTACAGTTTCGAAAGGTCAGTCAGTGTAGGTTGCCATTTATAAGATTATCGTGGACGTGGGAACCTTGACACTGACGTTTAAGAATAGGTCGATAAAGAAGTTGTTGGCATCTTTCAGATATCCGATCAAAAAAATGTTTACTTAGTATTCCTCCTCTTTATGGCAAAATATCGTCCTATTACGATTGTATTCTTGATGAAGTAATAATTTGACTGTCTTTGCCAAAGGCATTAAGGGCAGTCCTAATATAGCAACTTGGAGGCACTTATGTCGAGTATGTTTTACTAACTTTCAATCATTTGCAAACTAAACGAAAGAACACCTATCATTCTAATGGAAATACAAACGTATATTCACATTCTTAAGACACGAGAAAAGATGTAGCTGTTTCTTCATATAGTGCAAGGGAATTCTGTTTCATTAGCTTTGCTCTCTTCCGAATACAGTCAAATTTTGCTTCAATCGTGCCACTTTGATTTGGGTACCAGAACCATGTGTAATTCACTTCTCCCCCACCTGAAAAGTCCTACTGTACCTCGCTCCCCAAATTACCGAATGAGAGCTGTTAAGCAACAAGTCTTTTTTGCTTTCTTTTCGGGTATCGCTGGCGGTGATTGCCGGCCAACACAAGGTTTTCATATGAAATGACATTGACTCTACATTTTGGAATTTTGCAAATGAAAGATTCATATGATGAGCTGCAAATGGTGATTTTTAACTCATTTCACCCTGATAGAAGACCGAGTCAACAGCTTTCCTTGGCGCGCTCTGGGCGCAATGCGCCCAGAGCCCGCCAAGGAAAGCTGTTGACCATGGGCATATAATTTGGAATGATCCTCCAAGCAAGTTGCATCCAAAAGTTTGAAAAATAATCAATAAATTAGTAAAATGGCAGACGACATTTAGATCTCAGCGGGAAAAAGCGTCATTAGGGTGGAATGAATCAAGTTTCAACATCATACTATGTCAGTTCAAGGAAACCCAAATGACGTTCATCATTTGCGGAAACTTTCAAATTAGATTTGCAACTTAGAACACTTCGGCATCAAACTTTTGACAAACTCAAGTTTGAATATTCTGTAATGCAAAAAGAGAATGGTCCTGATTGTCTGGCAAAGTAGAATGCTTTTATATCTGCATGTAACATAAAAATCAATATATATCCTGTTTTCCAGAAGGCCCCAAAACGCACAACGTCTATACACATAACAAAGGGCAGAAAAACAAGTAAAACAGCCTAAAATAAATGTTTACCTGTTAAAGTTGCTTGGACAGTGCGTGTAAATGCACTGCAACCATCCTATTTTTTTTACATATGTTCTATTTAATCTCTATAAGTAAGATGAATGTTGGTGATATATTCAAGTTACCCTGGAACCTCTCTATGAAAAAGGTAAAAGTCTAGAAAGTTTGTAACAATTTTGCTTTTTGAACATTTATTTCATTATGCTGCATATTTTAGTTCATACATAAAACCTAATGACTTTATTCACAATATACTTGAAATCAACGTTTCCTGTGTAGTTCGTGTATGGAGATCGGATTAAACATGTAAACTGGCATTATACAACAGACAGTTTTAAAGCTTTCAGATAAGGCACACCTTATAACACTTTGCGAGTGAAGCGGTGATTTCACTCGGCCAATAACTGACAGTAAACAAACAACATGACGTATACACTTTTCTTGATAACGTTGAAGTAAGTGTACATTGCAGCATATACATTTTATATGACCACCTTTTCCAAATTCCATTTGTACGATGGGACCCACGCCAGCAGACAAGATTTTTTGAACTGTGTTGTCTTTAATGAGTTATACATTTTAGTTGAGAAACTCAGTTTTACTGGGAATTAGAAAGTATCAAAAAAGAAGACTGGTGGATGGATTAATTTCGATTTGCGATGCTCCACTCCCATAGAACTGGTAAACGCATTTCAATAATGAACATCGGATAAAAAGCTAAGACAGCGTTTCAACATCTAAGAATATGTTAATAAGAATTCCTAGAAGCTAAACAGATACCACATTAGTAATCGGAAATTACACGTGTCGTTTACCGTCCACAACTCATTAAAGCGTGTGTGTCAACACACACTTTTCTGTTCTTTCTTTCTTTCTTTCTTTCTTTCTTTCTTTCTTTCTTTCTTTCTTTCTTTCTTTCTTTCTTTCTTTCTTTCTTTCTTTCTTTCTTTCTTTCTTTCTCTCTTTCTTTCTTTCTTCTTTGCCAGCAAATTTGTCTGACACTTTTCTCGGATACTATTATACATAGAAACTCCAAACTTGGCATGATTGTACCTCCATACAAGGAGATTAACCGTTTTATACAGAGGACTGAAAATGTTTAAAATTATTCAAAGTAGAGGCATTTGGAATTTTAAATCTTGAATATCTTCAAAAGTATAATAGATAGAGATGTCATTCCAACTTCTACTAAGGGGTTATTGACTAGTGCACATCCAATGAATTTAAAACAAAAGTTGTAACAATTTAAATTATGCTAATTAGCAGCATTTGAAATTTAAAACTTGAATATCTTCAAAACTATTAAAGATAGAGATGTCATTTTAACTTCTACTAGGGGGTTATTGACAATTGTGCATGTAATGAATCTAAAGCAAAAGTTGTAGCCATTTAAATTATGCTAATTAGCAGCATTTGAAATTTTAAAACTTGAATACCTTCAAAACTATTATAGATAGAGATGTCATTATAACTTTTACCAGCAGGTTGTAGACCATTGCGCATGTAATGCATCTAAAACAAAAGTTGTAGCAATTTAAATCATGCTAATTAGCAGTATTCAAAATTTTCAATCTTGAATATCTTTAGCACTATAATAGATACAGATGCCATTCCAACTTCTACTCCTGTGTTATGGAATAATTGTACATTGTCATACCAATATGCTTTGAAGACACACACACTGATTTGCTATGCAGCAAATCATCTTTCCTAGTTAGTAAATCTACTTTCAGGTAGCTGGTGTTCCGATGTGGTGTAAGTTTCTTTGTTCCACTCAGGCTCCTGCTGCCACAAGTGTAATATCATAGATATGAGTATATGTATGCTTTACGTTACTTGGTATCACCAATACACTGCAGATCACTGCACGCAACTAATTAGTAGACTGTTTTTAACTCATTTCTTATACGTCACCGGGTACCATAACTAATGTCTTTTACTCAGCTCCAGAGTAGACGGTCTACTAGCAGAATGTCTGTTAGTTATCAGATGTCACCGATATGCACTTAAGGTGAACTGTTTTCACATAAAGGGAATTTTTCGTTTGGCCTTTATTATCTGCAATGCTGTATGCAAATACATCATGATGCGTCGAATATACTATGCTGCATTCTTTAATCTCTGAAAAAGACGTATATCATACTTCAAAAGCAGGCACAAACACATTATGCCCCACAAGTAACGGTTAAACTCGTCAATAAGTGACAAGAAATATAATGAGCCCCTGTAAGACACCCCTAAGTGTAGACATACACATTGCTTTATGTGTAGATGACACGTCCGTTCATTGTGTGTAATAGCTGAAAAAGTAGAAAAAGGCAGACTTTGTGCAAGTACTCCACCTTGATATACGATACCGTTTGAACATGGAACGCAACGGCGACGCTAAGTGCTCTGAATGTAGAAAAGTTAGAAGAGAATGAAGACGTGCATAACTGTAGTGGAAAAGGCCAGGGAAAGGAACGAATGTTAAGATCAACTAGCTGTTCCCAGGCGGGACTAATGTCATAGCTGAAGTAAGCTAAACAAGCTTCGCCAAGCTTTCACTTGGAGTGCTTTCCGTATGGGTGTCAGAAGGGCAGCCTTTCTCGACTTTGGGAGGAAGAACATAACAGATGGCCCCTGACTGCTACGTTAAAGTTACCGTTCCCCTGCCAATATGTCAGCCCGTTACCTGCTGGCATTGTAGTGGTTTCATGCTAGCACGAGCGACCCTAGCCCCAGGGTCACAGCATCAACGGTTGTTTCACTTAGGTACCCCATACATTGCTTTATAAAACCCTATCACAGCCAGAGTCTGAATGACCCCATGACAGCGGGGTACAATCCGTTGTGGCCTGTCGGCATTTGGTCACAGGTACATTAACTGTATAAGTTTTGGGGGGCCTGGACCTGTATAAAGGATCATGGCCTATGGTCTCCATCTACCTGATCGCCCCGTCACGTTTGAGATACTAACTTGCAAATAGCTACGTTGTATTGAGCACTATTTTATGGCAGTTCCAGATAAGTCAGCCCGCGGGCGTTTAGATCTCTATCACCAATAAATTTGCATTAAATTTCCGTAAAGGTAGCTCTCTGACATTAAAATATTGCGAAATAAAATAAGAACTCTATTACAGAGCGGAGGTTGTGGCTTTTATCACGGGGAATTCTAGTCGCATTATCTGGCTAAATCCTGGACCGATGATATTGGGTTATTCTGTCGAGTATTGTCAAACCCCTCGAGGGCGGGGTAGTTTATGTCTCGCTCTGTCATCTTCCTCTTCAGTGCATCACCTAACACTAACCACGACCGCATTTACTACCTCTCTAGACTATAAAATACCCCTTTCTTCGATCCACCTTGAGCCACGTGTGCTGAAAACTCACTTATTTTCCAATCATGGTGTTGGTTGCATTACGTTGACGACGTCTTAGTGATTAGCTGTGGTGAACACTTGGGAACACAAAGATCATTTTGGTCAAAACCGCACAATGTCCACGTGTAGCACATTCAAGTCAAATACAACATCCAAGCCAAGGTAGATCACCCGAGGATAAACGTGCCTGTAACTTACATAGAATCCTATTGACGTGTACATCAACTGTTACTTGAAGAAATGAAAAAGATTGCCTTATACACACACAGACAAATGCACAGACAGCCATATAACACATCTATAAATCTGACGTATATTGACTTGCGTTGAATGATATAGTCAAATTTTTTTTTAATACATGAAATACAGTCAGACGCAGACACAGACACGAATATATATATATATATATATATATATATATATATATATATATATATATATATATATATAGCGCGTGTCAATTAGTGTTCAATGTCACATGTTACAGGTGGGGATGGGGGGCGGGTGTGTGATTGAACACAACTGGAATTGGGTAAGTGGACGAAGCTGCTTGTGAGGCATGCAATGTAAGATCAAGCAGCTGCTGAAAGAAACGTCGCATCACGGTATATGCTGAATTGCAGCCTCCTGTTGAAGTTTGCTTGCTCCATTTGCCTACATCAGTGGTAGGCCTATCACACGAAACGTCCATTCCCTCATTCCGAATGACCGCAAGTTAATATCTCAGCTGCCCTTGCGATATCTGAAGCATGACTCACCAGAAAATGCCAAAATGACCAGATATGGTGGATCCCTTTACGGAGAACCTAAATTGTATTTAAATTTCAGTGCCAGATACACTTTGTGCCGAATTTATCACTAGTGTAGAATAGGTTAAATTATTTTTAAAGGCAACTGTCATGCCATTTGATATAACATGTTAGAAATGAGTATCGAGATTGGAGTCAATCGATGTTTTGCTTTAAAAGCAAACACCTGCAGGTAGGGCCAATTGACCTTTTAATAGCTTTGAGCGGCCGTAAAATCTTAGCACAAATGGGCACAACGGGAATGGAATAAATCGATGTGTTATTGCATAAAGCAGAAGAAAATTGAGCAAAGTTTAACTGACCATTCTGTAAAAAACATTGGTGGACACAACAACTACCGTCAAGGCCGAGGATGTGCTCCACGTACAATCGTTGTGTATACTGACCATGTGTCATTTTGCATGTATTAAGATTATTTCAGTGGCGGCCAATTTCTATCCCAATCTCGACCAATAATGTGATGGCCTTCGTCACGATATTTGTGGGTGGAGATTCGAGACATTATATTTCTTTGCTCAAGTTTTTTTCGAAGGAGAAAAAATGACGGGTTAGAATAAAGATTGTTTTGAAGAGGAAAATATATGCCGAATTGTAATGATGATGATGATGATGATGATGATGATGATGATGATGATGATGATGATGATGATGATGATGATTTAAATATAATTCGTTCATTTCCTGGACGTTGCAACTTTAACGTTTACGTTACCTGCGTGAAATTGTGAAAAATGATGTAAAATTTTGAAGTGCATTTGAAAACCTCTAATTTTTGGCCACTCTGTAACGCGCAAAATTTATCACTGTGCTTCAGTTTCTATCCACCATACGTCAAACAGGTAAAAAACAAAATATTTTAAATAATATTCTTTAACACGCCATACCTGCATCGCAATTGCATATATAAATCGTTGTCAAATTTGATGCGTTGCGTTGTGACTGCCCCTCAGTTTTGGCTTTTCAGTGGATTCACGTTTGTATACGATGTCTTTTGGAATTAGGCCTAAGTGGACAGTGATATCACTGAAATAAGTTGTCAAAACTGATAGCTTACAAAAGGGACTTCTGGTATTATTTGAGCATGGTTGGAGTTTCGGCTTCCAAATTATATACTGTGCTGCAATTTTTGATGCATCCGTTGTAAAATGGTCGATCGCCATGATCATGGGTGGTGCAGTTATTGGGGCCTACTTTACTCAATTTGGGCTATTTTAATTTAGAAACATCATGTCATTTTAGGATAAAACAGAACTACCTCGCCCTCTATACCTATTTGTGAGCAGTTTGGTAACTTGACGTCCGTTTTAATGTCCGTTCTTTTTCTTCAAGCTTTGATGTAAGATTCAAACATTTCCTTTCCCGCTTTTCATTTTCTTTAACATTGTTTATGATTTTTTCCTCTCAGCTTCCAGTTTATAAGACTGGGAACTTAAACAAAAATGATTATGATAATAATAACTAAGGTACTAAAGGTGCTGTACATTTCCTTTGGCTGGAATCAACATGGCCATGTTTTAACTGGATGACACATCTGGCCCGGTAATTGCATTATATTAACGACGAAAATAAGTATTTAACCTTCATATCCGTATTTTCTTTGCAGTCTGTGTAAACAAAGACACAGTAACATGTATGAACTACGGAGGTGACAATAATCATTTGTACATGCAATACGCCAAAAATGGAATTATAATTAAGTGTACGAATAGTTGCGACTTTTAGATAAAACATTTTTATGGATTGAAATATAAATTCTTCCTTTAGATTCTACACTTCGTTATGCATATTATCGTACGTTAAACATTTTCCCATTGTAACTTAGTTTCTCGGTTTTGTGCCATCAATCAGATGCACGAAAATAAAGCTAAAGAGAAATAAGTCGTTGCGCGCGCGCACGCACGCACGCACACACACACACACACACTACATGCATTCATATATACACATACGCGCGGAAATTCACATAAAGCGTGTTTTGTTTTCGTGTTTTTCCAACCAATCAATCCTGATGAGTCGCACTCTGGTCAACATTAAACATAATTTCTGATATAAGTTGGATAAAGGCACGTGAGTGGAAACACAAGTTCAGTAACATGGTAGAAACGTATTCTTTACAACTGAATTAAGCTTTGAAATTGACTGCCTTCACAGCAAATCCCCCAACTATCCGAAAAAATACGAATAATTGCCAACATTCCCCGGTTCTTCCACAATAATATGACATGTTAAACACTCAAACCTGTCATTGGATGCATTGGTTTTTTGTTTCCTGATGAGACTGGTGTAATAGTGTATATTTTATGATTTGAAAGCCACAAATATTTCAAGAATTTTGAAGGCTTCAAATGTGATATTAATCAAAATTAAATTGTAGAGGTAAAAGTAAAAGATGACACAGCGATAAGGTAATCACACAGTAAATGGGATTCAGGGGCAACTAACACTCGTGCTATCAGTGTTGCCAAGAAATAGGAGTCCAGATTGCTTCTAATGCTAATACTTATATCACTACTCACCCTTTATTCAACTGTTAACAAATCGCTTACCTGTCGGTTTGAAATATAGATTTACAGATGCAACGATATGATGGTAAAAGTTAGTACATTTATCGGAAACAAAATCGTATTGATTCGTATCTGTACCCACTTATGTTCACAATGGGTGATACAATTAGTGGTGATCATGGTCTAATATTACAATGTGCTTGGTTCTCTGCTTCTTGTGACTAGATGACCTTCTTGTTACAAAACAGCACTGAAATTGCAATTAGCTCATAATTTTTGTTAATTTTATCCACTTTTTCAGCCATATCTTTATCCTGTCTACAATTGATAGCAAAAATAAGACTATTATAGCTTCAATACATCACATAGAATTTCAGTTGCAAGTATGTTTTCACACTGCATATATATCATTTTGACAACATACCTTTTCACGCGTAAAGCTACAAATTATAAGCCACTTCTAAATACAAGCTAATGAATCCGAATAAGTCATACTTCTAAATCTGAACATATGTCAAAAAGACCAGTCACAATGATAGACTTGCAGCCTAGTGAGTGTATATCCAGTTCTTAGTACACAACATTTGATAATTCAGTCGAGACTACGTCGGTACTATCAAATAAGCCAAAGGAATTCATCAAATTAGGAAGTTGCTTTAACTAAGCCACTTGAAAACAGTTTCTTCAACAATTTCCAAATGCATTGACATTAATTGCAAAAAAGAGCCACCGCACATTACGTCACACTCTTGGTTAATTTATAACAATAATATATTTTATTTGGTTCACCAGGATCGGAAACATAGCTCTTGGCTATGACAAATTCCTCTCCCTAGGTATACACAAAATTACATCGAAACAGTATAACACTACACCTATAAAGATAACAAAATAACCGGGGAAGGTAAAGAACAAGGAATACAAAATACCTGAATCATTTAGATGCAGCCTCGTCACAATCAAATTCTGGGCACAGCACCATTGCTTCAGCAGACATTGAACTGAAAGCCAAATCAAAAGAAAGATTTTTGGCCACTCGATAATCCGGAATGAATCACACTCGAAAAAAAGCCCTCACCAGGCTCAAATTAAAAATTCAAGCAAAATAACCCCGATACGCACTGTAGCTTGTACATATATACAACAGTGATTGCTAGGTACACTAGCCAGAAAAAAAGAGTGGAAAAATAATATGTTACAGCATCCAGATACATCCAAGACGCGTTAAGGCCTACGTAGACTTGGACGTGCAGTGCTTTATTGACACTAAAATAGTAGTATTCTAAGAGAAATCGTCCATCGTGGTAAAGGAAGCGGACTAGTGTTTTAGTGGCACTGATGTGATCAATTTTAAACTATTTGGAAGCATATTCTGGCGTTTTGAGCAGTTATACAGAGGCATTACGTTATGTTACCCCCCCCCCCCAATCTTTGCAAAAACAATGTGATAGTAACGTGCTTGATGTGATCAATTTTATGTCTAAATAATGTAAACCTTTACAACAGCCAAATTGTCATTAATTTTTTGGTATGCTATGAACAACTAAAGGCAAAACACCACAATCCAAATCACGGAAATCACAAATTAAACAGGGCCAGTGTGTACTTCTCGTACCATCAACTGTATGAAAAGCATGCATACATCAATCCTAAGGATTACTCCACTGCCAACACACCAACAGGATCAATAGTTTCAAATATAACGACTCAAATTAGTTTTCGACCTTGTAATGTATGAGCAGACCTGGTAATTATCAGATATCCACCTCAAACAACAAATAGGCTGTTCTAGATGAACGTACCCTTATATAAAGTGCCATCCTGCATAATTTCCCCAGAACCCTGCCCCGTTTGAAAAAAAAAAAAAACAAAAACTGACAGCCCTTAGCGCTTACTAAACAATTAACAATAAACAGCTGACCAAAGTTGCTGTACTCTTAAAAGATGTAAAAACTAACATCCAAGCCTTTCGCAGTTTGCTAGTGTACTAAATCAATGATTTCACTTTAATCCGCCATAATATCTTGGGCTCTAAAACGTGTTCTGATAGTTTTCCGCTTAAGATCCGTTAATCTTTTAGGCTGAAAATAGTTTTTTCAACATATATATATTTCAGTGTTTTTTATATTTTTAATTTAAAAGTAATAAAAGCAGTGACAAATGTTTTCTTAATTATAACCACCACGTATTCTAAAACATAGCCTACACATGTACTTTAAATGACCGGCTCGTCTTCTGAATCAGGATCACATCGTATTCTCAACCACGACCAATTCTAAACCATGACCACCTTGTATTCTTTATCATGGCCACCTCAATTCAAAACGACAAATACCTTAAACCATGGTCACCTCGTAGTAGAAACCTAACTACCTTGCATTTTAACCGATAACACTCTTCTAACAACCATGACCACCTCGGATTCTAGACCACGAGTGCATTGAATTCTGAAACATGTCCACGACGTGTTGTGAACTATCATCATATCGTATTTAAAGCATAACAACTCCGGGCTTTAAGCCATGACCACTTCACATGCTGAAATATGACCACCTCATATTCTAGACCATGACCATCTCGTATTCTAAACTATGACCCGCCCGTTTTCTGAAGCGTCCCGCTTAAGGGCCATTACCCAATATCCTTTGGTCACATAAATAGATAGACTACAGTTCAGAAATTTACAATCCAAAGGACAAACTTCTTGATACCATAATCATTCATTTTTAGCCAGACTTACATCATTCAAGTCAGATAGAGTCGTTAATTTGCATTATATATACAGGATTTGTGTATCTACTTTCAATGGCAAACAAGTTTTTGGACTTGAGCTAGAATCCACACACCAGTAGCTTAACATGTACATGTCATTCCAGAGGGCAGCCGTAGAATCCAAAACTGAAATCTATTTGCACACTGGTACTAGATACCAAACATTTGAGGAGTTTGTCAGGTATGTTTAGGTCGAACTGGTGCAGAGTGTCACGTAATACAATGTTAGCATGAAAATTATAAACTCTTGAAGAGAAACTAAAAAACGGCACGCCATGCGTAACAGCAAGTACAGTCAACGTAAAGGTAACTGCCTTCGTGATGTCATGTAGAGCATCTTAAACATTTAGGCAATTTTTTGCCATGAATCTTTAATATGAATTCAGTTACGCATCTTAAACACAAATGCACATTCGACCGCCCCCACCTCACCCCACCCCCCCAAAAAAAACAACAACAACAACAAAAAAAAAAAAAAAACAAAAACAAAAACAAAAACAAAAAAACCACCCCCCACCCAAAAAGTAAGTACCTTTCCACAATGAATGTAGAATTTGAGTACTGCAGCACATCCTGGTATCTTTGTACCATGAATATGAAATGTAAATAGTGTAGCACGTCTTAAACATTAAGGCACTTTTCTATCATACATATTTAATGTACGTTTGAGCAAGTCGTGTTTCGTAGATTTGTTTAGAGAAATATTGTACGCAACGTGCATTGTCAGGACATGCTTCCTACAATATGCATGTGACCAACAATTTTTATTTAACGCATGGTTACTGACTTATTTGAAATATATTATTTTGCAGGGTCGTTGATATGATCACAGTTTTAAACACATGCAACAACGTAAACATAGAAGACATAATTTGAAATTTGATCTTCATAATTGGCCGTGCAGTTATGAAGTTTCACCTTGTCATGGATTCGGCAAAATCAAATTTTACTCTCCATGAGGACTTACCGTGTTTCCTCAGCTATTTATACATGCCTAATGTGAAGAGTGTAGTATTTTCCTTATGCTTAAACCATAAATTCACGCTATATCAACCATCGCGTCATGTTTCATTGAGCAACTGTAAAAAAGATAAGAAGTTCCCGATATTGTATACCCATTTACAGTTCATGTAAGTCATGTTCCAACAAGCCATTTCATCATTTGTTATTGAAAGCTTTATAAAAAATTCATGTGGGTTACAAAATTTGTAAATGATAGACCTTTCACATTTCAACCGAAGCTGATGCTTTTCTGGCTATCGGCGTCCTTATAAACAGTTGTATGACGGTAAGGAAGGCCATAACAGAGTTGGGACCTTCCGTATTGGTCCATTGTGCGTGGTTCACGTGGTACGGACCAAAATGGGGAAGGGTTTAGAATTTATTGTCATCTAATGCAACAAGCTTTTATACCTGAAAAAAAAATCACATGAAATGTACATGTGCAGCACACTGCTCCATTTATGGTACTTTTACGACAAGATAATGGTATGTTTTTTATACTTTGATGAAGCCCTTTACGGTGGCCAACAAGCAACAGGTCTAAATGCCTCACCCACGTCAAATATCCTTGGTGTCGTGCTGATTCAATACATTGGAAAAGTAACTTTGTGTCTGCCATCTCCATAAATCTGCGGGTGGTAAACACCGTTATCATAGGAAAATAGACTTTCACAGGTCCCGCAATAAAGCTTGAACTTTGATTGTTCCCAAGCTCCGAACCGCGGCCTTATACGCTTTTAACTGTGGCCTATCCCTTGACCTCTTAGACAAGCGTGTTAGCATGCAAAAACTGCTCACACATAGATGTCCAGGGTGTCTTGCAAATGGGGACTCAACTGCAAGATTGACAGCAGTCTTGTCGAAGAAGAGAATGCTTTAAACGATATACTCAGATCATCTTCTGTTTTTGCGTTTCTGACAAATGTAGTGAATGGAGTTATGGTGGCTTCACTGGACGCAACAATGTATGTGTACAATGAACTTAATTTACCGTGCTACAACACATACGATCCCAACCTGTGAACATAAATGTATGTTACAGAGCGAAAACAAATGACACAAAAGTGTTTGGGACAGAAAGAGAATAACTGGTTCCGTCGGAAGACAGTGTTGCTGTGAAAGGGTTAACATAGTACATTAGTAAGTGAGTAAATAGATAAAGTAAACAGACAAACAAAAACATAAAATTAAGAGTACATTAGTGAGTAGATAGATAGATAGACAGAGTAAGTAAGTTAATGAGAAAGTAAGTTTAACTAATTTACTAAATATGGTCGACTCACCTATTCTGGATATGCTCCTATTTCAGATAATTCATCAGAGCTTTACTAAATCACATTTCTAAGCAAAACATTTGTCACAAGTTTAAAGACTACTCTACTAAATGGATGATCATCACGATACCTCTTTGTCCATGATTTTCAAAATGTGAGGATATCAATCAATGAAATAACTGAATTTTTTTTTCTTCAATTGCAAAGTTTTGCAGAGCTTTCTCCCGAACTTATAGAAATTTCCAACAAAAGCCAAATTCCATATAGTGACTATTTTAGAATACATAAGAAGAAAGGTGTATAACTTAGGAGTATATTTTCAGCTGCAGTGTAAAAAAAAAAAACTTTTACAGCATCTGAAAACAGGCCCATCGGAAATAGGAGAAGATTTAAAACTGTCATATTGCTATAATTACGCTGGGGCAGCTAACGAACTGAGCATCCATGCTGCGAAATAATGAAAAAAAATGTTTTCTGCGTTAGACTTTATGAATTCATCCTATATCTTTAAACTTCTGACCTTAATTTTTATCTACTTCCCATTTTCTGCAACAATAATGGGTCCATGCATGTTACCCAGTTTGCTAAGCATATCGAAAATTGGGAGATCGTGCATACTTTGCAAGCGATGAAAATGGCAGAAATTTGACATACGATCTGCTTTCTGGTTAAGTTGATACAGAAAAATCAAAGAGAAGTCTCTCTCACTTAAAATCGCACAAATACGCATCTTGATGTTACTTACTTATTCTTGCATGATTTTTATTTAATTTTTTTTTTTAGTTTCTACTTCGTTACAAGCAAATAAATGTCGTGATATTTAGTCATTGAATAAATAGCAAGGTTTTCCCATTCCTCTGATTTAGCAGAGTATTTTTTTTCGAATTTTGTACTTCTAACACGGCATGGCAAAATGGTGTTCATCCTCTAGTCAGGGTACAGGAACAAAAAAAAAAAAAAAAAAAAAAAATCAAACACGTTACACCTAAATAAGCTTGAACTTTCTGTGCATACTCTGAGCAGTTGTGTGTTTATGAACTGATTGGTTGATAGGTCAGTCATAACCTGGAATCTGCCCTGCCGCTATTTTTACTGCATGAACAGGTTCAAAACACGGAACACCTGATACAATGGAAACACAAGAACGTAAAACACCAGCAGTACTTCGTGTGTTAACAAGCAAATCACCAATAATTGGTCAGCATTGCTAACTGCGAGTAAGGTAATAAAATGTTAATACAGGTATAAACGAACTTTGGAATCTAAATAGATTCACTGTAATACCAAAGAATATTCAAGAGGAACGTAGCGTAATTTCTGATATCCAAAGAGCAAGACTAATATGCGTTTAATCCAGATTCAGATGTTTATATTACCAAGATTTCAGAAAAAAATATGGCTTTTATGGCATTCACCAACGACTGCAGTTTGACCCTTTGACGCCAAGGTACATGAGTTAAATGTTCGACACAACGATCAGTTTCATAAACACTTCTAAATTTACTCGTTCGGTGTCAATTTCGAGAAGAGTGTTTTTTTTTTAATTTAAAATACCGCAGTCAGCGACCATAAGTCCAGGTAAAAAGTTTTTCTCGGCACGCTTTGGACGCCCAAGGCGCGTCTAAAAAACCTGTTGACTCAAGAACAAATTGATACCGAGAGAGTTAACCCATTTTTGGTCTGAGTATGTCTAGGTCAATAGCTTCTCTTGGCGCAATGCACCCAACCTGCGCCAAGGAAAGCTACTGACCTACAGCGTGCCATCATGAATGGACTTACATATAAATCTCACCAAAATGTTTTCTGATAACTAAAAATTCAAGTAAAAACTGAGGCAGAAGACAATTAACGTCCCGACGCTTTTGGGCGATTCCAGGGGGAAAGGGTTCATTAAGAAATGCGATTAACTGGTTAAACCATAAGTGCTGAATATATTGCAACATCTATTAAATTATGCTCACTGGTTGTGAACCGGAATAACAAATACGCCCATGTCGCGAGGAAGGGTATGTTTTGGACAAACATCCAAAATTAATAGTCCGAATTATCTCGTATATTCTTAAAACTTCATATATATCCAAAATTTACCCCCCTTCCTGTAAACCCCCAAAAGTTAAACTCATGTTTTATCCTATATTGATATTAAAGGTGGTTTCTTGTGTTGAGATGGATCGACTGTTGAATTAATTTATGCTATTATAACTTTGATATCAATTAATTCGATTCCCGGTAGCTGATGCTTGGTATGGTTAGTAGCGGCGTCACACCAGCTTATGGTATACAGTAAATCCTGTCCACAACGGGCACTATTTGGACCGGGTAAAATGCCAATTTAGGACAGGTGCCCACTCAGGAGAGGTCTATTAACACGGTGAGTATAGGAAACGGGCCCGAAGAAATATGCCCATTAAATAACAGGTGCTCACTTAGCGGAGGTGCTCACTTGGACAGATTTTACTGTAACGAGACGATTAATGCTTTTTCATGCCATAACAATTGTGTCGTGGATGGGATCCTTAGAGATATAGGCGCAAGCTGGAAGGAAAGGGGGCACCTTTTAATTGCAATTCGCCTCAGGTCATCTGGTTGGTGATCTTATCGGGTCCGAGGCAGACACAGTTCACCTGAAGTTCCGCACCTGTGTGCAGCCCAACAGAAATCCATAGGTGTATAACCCAATAGACATCCATGTGCTTCTTCATATATTAACTTGTATGCGGATCGTGTCACGACGCTTTATTTGACTTATGTGTATGTCCTTAAGTGGGCAAATGGGATGAAAGATGCCTCTTTCTCAAAGTTTTGATAATATGGGGAGAAACCAAATTGCGAGCCTCTGTCGGCTACACCAGGGTCTTCTTTGTAATTAAACTGTTGACATTCAATTTGCAAGCACCATGTAGTTATAGGTGTTGCAAGTATTGCCTTATCGACAGAACAGATTGGTTTTAAACCAGCATCACAGGGACACTGCAGGCTGCTAAACAAGATGAAAAAGTCTTTTTCTGCCTCCGATCAAAGAAGGCTGTTTGCTCTAATTCTTCTTTGAGTTGAGATGTGGTTGTACAAAGCCGATAAATTTTTAAGGATGCACCGCACAAGGCCAACTTTTAGCATCTGTGACTTGTTTCCTTTATTTTCTTACAACAAAAGTGAGGAAATCTGAAGATACTCCATTGCATATCAGACCGAAACCAAGATACCAAATATGAACTTGTCATCTGTATGCGTGCGCCATTTAAATTTGAGAGATTTCAGTTTTAAGCACGTTAAACGTAAATTTTGCCAGTGGGCTTATGTATTGGGATGGTTTATATGGATAGCACAGCTTTATTTCGATGACTTTTCCCCTTTTAAGATGGTGACCCCAGGTACTCTATAATAACCTCATGGTGAATAGAAATAAACACTGAGTGTGCTGCCATTGTCAGCTAACTGTCAAGCCCAAGCTGAGAAGGTAAAGGAGCTGAAATCCAAGTTGATAGGGTCCGACGCTTGGAAATAACAGGTGCACTCAGCTAAAATGTCCAAGCAATGGAGTCCCATGCTTAATATAATTTCCACATGTCAGCGAGAAAGATTAATAAAGAAAAGCCACTTCAGCTTGATGTGGGTCCCGATGACCCACGCAAGTGACGGGTTAGCTGAATCTTGCTGTGAGGTCGGCGGTAGAATAGAATAACTGTAATTTAGTGATGGAATTACTGAAAATGGGTGCACTCAGCGCGGAGGAGGAAAACATGTCTGTAATGTGCCTTTTAAAGTAGCCTGGGGCCTCGTAGAAAACACCCGTTCCTGCATTTAAAGGTGACAATACGGTAACAATATATGCCGCGTTTAACTGCGCAGAAATCTGGACGGTGTCGTTATTGAAGGGGGTGCCTATCTATGACAATCGACAGTGTTTGGGAATATTTCGATGAAAATGCCCCCAAAAACTACAATCGGAACCTTTTGTCCTGCGTCCTTTTGATTATAACCGCATTTCTTTGAAGTATCATTTTCCAGTAGAAAATAAGGTAAACGTCAAGTTGTCAGTGCTATAACCTCTTCTTCCTCCAGTGCCTGGCCTGTACACAGGGTCAAGGGATAATTTTTCGTTTTCAAACAAATTCTATGCATTATTTCTAAACATGCCCCACCTGAAATATTTCACGTTAGGGGTTTGTTTACAAATTTGATTCGGTAGTCGAGTATCAATTCATCTGATTTCTACAGTTCTTTGTACCTGCCGAAATTGACAAACACCTGAGGGAAATTAATGAGTCAGGCTGCACAAGTAATATAAGAGAACGCCACAAAGATGGGAGTCCTATCACTGCAGTTGATACTGTAAACCGATATAATTGTTCCAGGGAAGGTGATGGTTTGTGCGCAACCTAATACAACGTCATAACGGAGGTTACTGCAAGGTGGTCGCGTATCAACGTTGGCAGGACGGTAAAGTCATCGTTCTAATCTACCCCTTTTCGCTAAAACCTATACTTTCTGATATGATAATTGTGTTTGCAATTCTAATTGAGGTTGGCGGACCAGATTAAATCGGAAGCGTAGTCCCCTGCTTACTGATTCTTGAAATGTCTATCACAGTCTAATACAGGTGTCTTTGTACTCCTGCCATGATAGAATGGTATTTTTTTCGTTCGCTCTTTTTTAAATTTAGAAGTATATTTTATTACTGTGGTCTCGCTTCAACTGGAAAAAATATGCAGCTATTAACTGATCATGTATTTTTCCCTAACTGTAAGCTATAGGAATCAGAGAAATTTGTGTCGTCTCTGGTCATCAATGATGCTGTTACATGTACATTGAAGGAAGGGATGCAATGAATATAATGAACGAGGCTTTGGTATTTCTTTTGACAACCTCATGCTACTTTTTTGGCTTTCTCGAGAGTATATCTGAACAACATACCCCATAAGAAAAAAAGCGTTTGTTATCGTAAAAGATATACATTTAGGCTTGAATGGCATGCTTTAGCTCCAAAACATCTAGTGATAGTGGCCTTCGGATAAGCCAACTATTTGTTCAGAAATCAGCAACTAGCGCACGTTTTGTCATAAGCTCAGACAGCAGCTCAGCCAAAAACACAAAACAGGAAGATTGTCATGTCCATGACGAAAATGACACAAAATTTATGTGATTTGAAATATGTAGGGACAAGAGGGCTGTGTGAACAGCCCGTCCTTAGCTGACCTTAACATTCAACCCATGATAAGTCCCACTCTAGTCTTAGGGATGAAGATTTTTGGAGAGAAAGCGAAACTTGGATTTCCATTGCAATTCCCATTGACGCACATGGTAATCAATAGGAATGCATCCATTAACTGACAAGTATCCAAAGTGAAAAAAAATCGTGAAAAATCAGGAACCAGAGTGTGCCCACCTAGTTGGGAAAAAATGTTTAACAGTCCCTCCAGCTACATTTCCACTAAGTTTCAGAACAATGCGAGGGACGATTTTGAAGAAGTCTAAAATGGGAAAAACCCAAGAATTTATTTAAGAATAGAAAAAAATGAAGCGCCACCTGTTGAACAAATTCAGGTCTGGGAGTCACCATAAGTGTCTGTATGCAATTTCAAAGCAATTGGCTGTGATATTTTGGAGATGATTTTTTTAACATTTTCTCACAAAAATGACCCCCCCCCCCCCAAAAAAAGTCAATAGAATGTGACCATTTCAATAAATTGATAGAGACCCACTCAAGGTACTTCCTCACCAAGTTCAAAGTGAATCTGGCTGACGGTTTTGCAGAAGTCGAAAAGGTGAATTGAGGACACACGGACGGATGGACGGACGGACGATGACCATACTACAACCCCAGCTTACTTGTCAGATAAGGTTAAAAAATTCCCCGCCGTGTATCAATAAAAAAAAGATATCGGCGGACCAGCTTAGCCGTCGATCCAATTCTCAAGCAGTGGGCTCAGAAAATCAGTGCCGGTTCCCATCACTAATGCATGGAAGGAAGCAGAGTCATTAAACGTTATGCCCCATCTCAAGTTGACATTATATCCAGCATAACATATAGTGCATATATATTCTGAATTATTATTTGCATGTTTTCATTTCTGCCAGATCTATTTTCATGTTTATGTATTTTTAATTTCTAGTAAGGATTCAATGATTCTGCATCTGATCATATCTGTATGCTAAGACTTTTTAATGTGATTTATGTGGTACTGATTATGTACTTTTATTTACGTCATTGCAACTCTTTTTACCTATAATTTACGTGTCTTTTTGTTTACGTTCAGTTCTGTGCTCTTATTTCGATGTATTCTTTTTATTTTTCTCGTTACTACGGACGTTTGATAATAATAATAATAATAATAATAATAATAATAATAATAATAATAATAATAATAATAATAATAATAATAATAAAAATAATGATAATAATAATAATAATCATCATCATTATTACTATTATTATTATTATTATTATCATCATTATTATTATTATTATTATTATTATTATTATTATTATTATTATTATTATTATTATTATTATTATTATAGTGCAGGAACATATATGACGATCCCAAAGAAAAAAACCATGGTCTTGTAGTTAAGTGACAAGAATATGATTTTTTTAAAAACACAATTAAACCGGTATACAGAAAGCGGTTTACTGTTGAGAAGAAAATGAAAATGGTTTGCTGACCGTGATGAAGTAAGTTAGGTATAATGGTACTGATATATTATGTTGTTATTGTTATTAGCGCCGAAAATATAAGCGGGTGTGAAAGAGAATAACAACGTTAGATGGAAACAAGGATTATCCGTGTTACAAGAAAATTTATTAAATGCCAATTATGCTATAAAATGGCATGTTTAAATATACGGATAATTTGTTGCTGAATCTACCCCTTTATAACGGGAGCACTACAGACAGGGCCCATGATAGGTCAGTTCAAAACACACACACACACACACACGCACACACACACACACACGTTTACATATTTACAAAGAGACAATCAGGATACAGACTGTGTTGTGTGATAGTGAGCCTATGTCCACTGGGATATGCAGACAGATACAATGCTCTAAACCCCAGCTGCAATGTAATGTGTGGAAATGTTTTGCCCTAATGATGTGGTTGCCTCTTTTTGGCTTTCAAACTTTGCCTCATTTAGTAATGAATGGGTATGTTTATATTTTTTATTCTTTTGTCATTTGTTGGCTTTAGGTCTTTGTCTCAACCAATAATGAATGTGTGCGTTGACACTCATACTTCTCGTGTCTCGTTTTGGATAGTTTTTTTTTTTAAATGGTTATGAATGCGTACCCTTAGACTTATAGTTTTCTCTTTTCGGTTTTTAGTCTTTGCCTGAATTTGTAGCGAATGTATGCTTTGGTTTTTGTCGTTACCTCTATTTGAAGATTTAATGCGTGCATATTATTACCTGGTAATGTCCATGCATCGCAACGCATGCTTGTATGGCTGAGCACACTACATCCCTGACTGACTGCATGCGAATTATGCAGCCCTGTGTGACATTGCGTTGTCTATGTATATCACACGTGTCATTTTTGTCCCTTGTCGGTTTGATATCATGTCCCACTGTGTGACCTTAATGGTAGCATCAGTGTCTTAGCATATGTTCTTATCTGCATTAATTTGTCCAAGCAAGGAACCTACGTACACTCTCCTAGGTCCAAGTAACTGCTTTTGTTGGTGGTAATATTATGCCCCATTCCATACCATTGTATGTGCCCTTTTTCTTGCCCATAAATATCTTAATGTGTGCTCCCGTCTTTGCTAACGTCGTATATATGTATCTCACCTTTTGTCTTGGTTAATATCGTGTCTCTCTCTGCTGTACTTGTTTTTGATGACAGTAAACTGTGTGTCCCTAACTCTAAGTCTTGTACCTTAGAGTGAGCCCCTTCTTGTGTTACTATTACGATCTTCTGTGTACATATGTCTCTTCCAGCATTACATTTCATCATGAGCCCTCTTTTATTTCAGCCACAAATAAGTATTTTGCTCTCAAAAATAATTTTGTAACTCCCATATTTAAAAGAATTAAAATATGTGGAATGTTGATTTATTCTCGAGCACAATTGACCGACGATGCATGATGTTGACAAATATTCCCTTTGTCAATCTTTCTTTCAATTTGTTTCTATGAAGAAAAAGAATGCGAAATAAGTGACGGTATTCTGTATAATACTTACGCCAGGCGGAACGCTTGGTGGGAATATAAGTAGAAGGCAAAACAGTTATGTGAACATTTTATGTGACATGGCCTTGGGCGGTGCTTAATTATCATCCGACTCTGACTAGATAGTTGTAATATATAATACATGACACATAAACCTTTAATTAAATTCCTGCAATAATTTACTTTAATAACCGTTGCCGTTACTATGAATCTCTTACTTTTTCCCAGATTCATACCGTGGAAAAAAATCCACCCCAAAACCCGGTCTCCCAAGACGACTCTATATAATTGCTTTGTTGTCGGTTGGTTAACCAAAGAATATAGATACCTGCAACGGGACACCAACACATCGCATCCCGGGGTCATAAATTATTTCATTATTTGGAGTCGTTTATTTCAGGCATATGAAGCATCTACCGATGCCTATCCAATGATCTTGAATAAAAGGATTGGTCATAAGACAGATGAAAAGTGGAAGCACCAGGACTTCCATCTGTAAAGACAGATCATAAACCGCCCTACCTGGTTAGGGTATCCTTGCAATGTATACTTTAGAATATACATCAAATCAAATCGTTTATATTTCGGTGCACACTTTGATCAAAGTGGACCGCTAGCAGATAAGGTTCATTATACAGCAGGGTATAAGTCACTGCCCTCGGACAATAGACCCCCGGAATTTACGGGTTCCCAAATTCATCAAGTCTTTGAGCATCCTGTCCAAAGGTTAAAGGAACGAGTGCAACATTTTGACAAGTAAAGTCCCTAACCGTTATTCACAACACTGCTTCCATAATTGGACTGTTTAGGGGAACCCGCTGAATTGCCCGGGGGCAATGTTAATCCCACATCACCTTGAGCGAGTCCAAAATTTGAAAGGCGCTGACTCTTCCTTCTGTTCTTTCTATACCATTTTGCTGTGCTCGTCAACCCAATTTTCTTAACTGATAATTCGTAATTCTAATTCACAACATGAAAGAAGCTGAGAGAATTGCAAGTTGTTTAGCCGGCGGGCCATTAATACAGAGATATTATCAAGTTACCAAAGGTATTCATTAATGTTTACGTGTTGTTCTCACTGTATCTATTGGTATATCAAACCGTCATTAATTACACCCAATTGACGTGTAAAGAAATGCACACATACTTAAAGTTTACTGAATGTACACCACATTTCTCATGACCCAGGCTTCTGACCTGGCAAGCTTCTCTTTCCGTGTCAATGATATAAAAGAAAAGTTTTCTGAGCACTTGAGACTTTCTATTGAAGAAATGTACATGATAAAGAAGATCCAGACAGGAGGTACGCCTACAGTTACATGTACCAGAGACAAAAGGGTACACAACCCCGTGACATGAGGCGACAGATCTTTCCAATATCCATCAAGATGGCCCTAGCTTTCTATCTCAATTTCACTGAATTATAATTCAAAGAGTGTAAGATTAAGAATGGCAAATTAACTTTTTTGTTTCGGTGACCTACAGAAAGTGGTAAATACGCATGAGAAAAATGGTACCAAAGACGCACGAGGTTTCCATGTATTGCTAATAGGGACCAGGTATCCAACATTGTGCTTTTCATCCCCAGAACAGAGAGTGACACAGAGAAAAAAAAGGTTGACTGTGTGTGTTTTGATCTTCCAACAAGTGACGGAGTTACTGCATTATTGTTATGTTGTTTAACTTGCTTCAAGTTCCTTTTTAAAATATTAAAACATGTGTTTTACCGAGTGCACACTCTCCAATCGTTCATCTCCTTTTTCCTCAATCAGAAATCTGTTGGCAGTAAACATGAGTTACCATTAACAACATTAATAACTTAAACAACAGATTATGTAAATGCAATTATGTGCATGTGTATCGTTTTACAAGATGAATAGAGCACATAAGTCTGGGTTTAAATGCATCGACTCGAGTCATTTGATCTGTAGAAAGAAGCGCTGTACCTGTAAATCACCACCAAGATAGAATACGGGGTCAAATGATTCACACACAAATCCAGGACATTCGTATACATGCTGGCGAAAATTGTTTATGAATATGACAATGCAAAGACATAAAGCAAGATGATTAAAGTCTTTTGCTTGATGATATTGAAGCCATCCCTCTCTTTATTCCATATGCTGTTTATCATTGGTGTCAAAAAATCCCAGACAACAAATGGTTTAGAATTGTTTGCAAACACCGACCAATCTAAGTGACTTGCAGTGTAGTCTTTTGCAATCTTTGACATCTCATGAGAGTATGCAAAACTTCTATTTCACGGCCTGAACCCTGGTCCATGCAGGACAAATGAAGAGTGAAAACATACATTTTGGACAGTTTATATGTCTTCCCAAGTCAAGGATTAACAAGTTCAGAAAACATTGATATTAAACCCGGGGCAGCATTATAAAAGAGCAGAATTGATTTGTTTCCTGTAACTCACACTGGTCTTCAAGAACACATTCAGGTACACGTATACAGGTCCGGTGACCTGTCCCATAGCTGACCATTGGCAAGTCAGAACTTTAATAATAGTAAGAATCGATGAAACGAATCAGGACGATTAACGCTGCCCTTGACCAATTTATTTGGCGCATATGTGGTCGAAATGAACGTAGAAAGTAGTTGATCGGATTCTTTATTGAGGATTTAAGAGCTAATGACAACATTCTGCACATACGTTCTCTCAGATATCCAAAAGTTGGAAGCATTTCTGGGATAAGTTGATTCTAAATATTCTTGAGTATTGCCGAGAATATAGAAAGGTATTTTTTCTTGGAATTGGAATTTATTTGAGTCCACTTACGGTGCCAAATGCTAACATCACGAAGGGTACACAAGAGTCATTTTTCGTCGCTGCAACGAGATTAATAGCTTGTACAGTCAACGTTTATTCTAAAGTGTGCATAATACAGGTAAAAATTAGTGAGGACCACCCGACTGTTCCTGCGAAGCAGACTCTAATGTCAGTTGCACTTCATCTTATAATCCACAAAAAACCCCACTTCAAGAACGTTTGAAAAGCACAATTGCACCCGCTCCCCCTGAAAAAACTAAGAAAAGAATTATAAAAATATACAAATTCGTGTTCCTTGTATTTGTAGGACAGCTAGAATTTCCATTTATATTCGCTGAGATATATAACTCATGCAATTTAAAGTTGAAAAGCACTTTAAATTTTATTTTAGCTTTAACACTTTTTCTGACGTGAAAAATCAAAAGCGCATGGAGAAGGACGAAGTGAATCGAGGTTACATTCTGTACCATGAGTGACGCCATCTGGTGTTTCCAGAGCATAATCCAAAGGGTGCAAAAATGGGATGAGACTGAACAGCTGAAGGAACCAAATGTGAGTGATGACATCTTGTGTCTCCAAAGAACCAGACGTTTCAATTTTTTGAGGAGTGCAGGCAGGACTCTCTAGTGAGTATTGCCATCTAGTAATTCTAGTCTTAGCTGACAAGAATCGCACAGTTGTACGGTCACTTGGGCTACAAGATGGTATATCTAACATTAAGTCTTTATCACTTTCTGTGATGGTAAACGTCCATGGCGCACCAAAGACCAATTGACCAAAAGTTCTTTAACTTCCACAAAATTAAAGCAGACAGCCACAATATAATCGTCACCTTTGAACAAGTTGAGCAGAATTTAACAGCCACATATAAGTCAAGTAATAATGCCAAGTGTTCTGTACTTTTCTAAGCAATTTTTAAGACCAGTAGTAAGATTTATATGAGAGAAATTCAACTCTGAATAACCCTTTTCCAAACAAATGACTTGAATTTTACTATAAAGAAACCATTACATTGATTATTGCTTTGAATATTGTTGATGTGTAAACTTCAAAGACGGATGAAAAGATAATGTCCAAAAGCGCGATTGATCGCAGGTTTGTTTTTAGGACAAGAGACGTCACAAGCATCCTAGCGCTTTATTTAATAACTTATCACTTGGTAGATATACTTCACCGCAAATGTATAGAATGAGACGTTTGACACATCCGCGTTGCGGTAGCACCTAGTATACAACGATTTGTCCCATTCCATGTATTGGTGTTGTAGACAAGCGTCCCTGGAGAGCAAATATGTCACGAATGTTCACCCAGTAGACCCACAGAGAAATCAGACAGCATTATCTTTTTCCCCCATTTCTTTTAATAATGTACATGGATCTGTACGGGAAATCCGAAAGTTGTGAGTACGAGCAAGCAATTTACGATCTGAAAAGTGCATGTTGCTGAAAAAAAAAAAAAAAAAAAACAGAAAAAAAAACTTTATAAACATGTTCCCCAGGGTTATCGCTATTTCAGATTAGAGGTGAATGAATGTAAGACTGTGGTAAACAGCATTGCAAGATTGCAATCTTTAAATAAACTTAGATTTTTGACACAAGTTTTGATGTAAAGTAACATATAAAATCAAGAGATAATCATAATTTTGGTTGTTCCTGCATATCAGTTTATAATGGGTAGTTATCCAATGTCATTCGCAAACAGAGCGTCAGGAAGTGTGTGGATGGTAAAAAGCAAGACGGGCGTTAAAAATTATATAATGACAAGGCCATGTAATGATTTGTTTATTAAATATTTAGATAAGAGTTCCCAATCATAATTATAAAAACACATGCGTAAACTATAAGCAAAAAGAAAAATGGTGCTACCACGGAAATAAATCTCGATGGGAACCCAAAATTCATTGATGTGTTTAATGTGTATAAAACTTGCTTTTCCATTTACATACACACACCACAGGCACACACACTAACATATAAAATATCTTCTAAATTAAATAGTGATATCATTAGGCCTATGCACTCACATAACCTTAAAACATACAAAAGCGGTCACAATTTGAAACTTTCCTCTATAATCACAAAAATTATACATATTAGGGTCCTATTGAAAACAATATTATCATATTTTTCCTCAGTAGATATTATCAAAAGTTTAAACAAAAAGGTATAAAAAAAGTAAATAAATAACTCCCCCCCCAAAAAAAAACAGAAGAAAAAAGACAGCATTCTGTCTCTTTGTTGGCTCATATCTATGATCAGTTTGACAGCAGATCTCTAATTAGTGGACATGTACCCCCAATTACTTTTCCATCATTGCTGCATTATGAGCTTGGATACATGACAATAGACTCAGACGGTTCCTGCGGCAAGAATTACATGGGATAGAGCCTCGGGCTATTGAAACGGTCATCTTGAAAAGATCTGAACAATGGCTCCTGCCATTTCATCATTCACAGCCATTGTGTCTTTAGGTTGAAACACATCACTGTATCTTTTCTAAAAAGCGGTATCTGCAAAAGCTGGCCGTGGAGCACTTCTTAATCCAACCGCTTGATTTGATCTATCTTGTCTTGTGTCACAGAGAATTTAGCCTGCGTTCTTGCATGACGTCACATCATATTACAGACGAACTATCTTGGAGTGTGGTTACGTCTCCACCAGCTTATGCTGACTGAATCAAACACCATTGAAAAACTGATCGAGTATTAGGCTTATGGGTATCGGGGTATGCAATAGACAATGGTGTAGATTACACACACCACAGGGCACCGTTCCTCTTTCTTTGTAGATATGATCCCACAATGAACATTTAAGCCTGAAAGATTATGTCCGTGGATCGCAAAGCCCGCCAAGTACATAATACAGGTACTTTTTATAGGCATTACTTGACATAACCGCCCCCTTTGTAAACCCTCTTCTTATGCTAGTAATCATTTATTCAAACCGACATTCATTCTTATTTAGGAATCTCTTCTTGAAGACGGTATCTAAAAGTCCTTAGATAACGCCACACAATTTAGAACGTTAATATAACAGAGATTATCAAGAACGTAGGCGACCCTCCCACCGACTAGGTCGTTGTATGGGTAACTAGTGCATGCACACACTTGAAACCACTCTTCTCATTACTGAGGCAATTAATCAAACCATTCGATCAGACGTCGATATAGTTGGTCTGAGTTGACTGAGTTCTTTGTTGTTGACCCAAGTGTAAACGATAATTGAGAAGATTTATAACCGACAGTATATTCTGTCACGGTATGGCTCTTCGTAAAATAACTTTGGTGTCCTTTTTTACTCAATGTAAGGAGCAAAGTTTGTCCCCCATAAATATGTCTCTATTGACTATCAAACACCAAACATACCAACTGTATCCATTGTTTTCGTCAATACCTATGGGAAACATTTAACTGCAGAAAACGTCACGATGTTTTCGATAAAAGAGAATCACGAAAAAGCTTTATTTGTTCGAATTTTGTTTAGAATATCCGAACAGGTTATAATAGAATAAAAGCCACAATGTAACATTTTAAAAATATTAACCTTTCTATGTGTGCTTCTGACAGCAGATTTGTTCACAAGATCAACATTTCAATAGAAATATTTTAGTATCGTTATCCAGTGCCTATGATATATCAAGTTGGTAGCTTTATTGTTCCCTATGAAACGAATGAACATTTGATCAACGATTCAGTCACAGACCTTAGAATTAAAAATAAACTATTGGTCAGAATAACATTAATCGATATATTCAAGTTGGTGCAGCCCGTTTGGATATGTGAAGATCTTTCAAAAGGGTTTTTGTTAGGTCTCAGTGGAGACCCGCAGGGGCATAATTCTGCTGCAAGTTCTCAGTGTCCTGTGTCCTGTTGCAGAGAATGCTCAGAAAAGAAGTTTATGTGTAGTCTTATAAAAGGCAAAAACGCAAAAGCAATGAACAAAAAGGGGGGTACAAGGCCAGGTATTCATAACCATCACAAACAATAGCAACAGTGCCTGGTGAAAAAGGTTCAACAAACCTAGGTGTTGACCAAACAAATGATGTGATTGTGTTGGTATCAATTGTTAAATTTATTTCAGACGAGAAAAATAAACAAATAAATTGTACATGCAAGTTTGAATTGACGGCAGTGCTGTGTATGATTTTATGTTGAAAATATACAGCACCACACGCCAAAATTAATGGTTACTCTTCTTCAAACAATATTCATGCTGGGCTAGATGTGATTAAAATCAAGCAAAGCTTGAAAGTATTCATACGTGAAGTTTTTTAATTATCATAACTTGAACAATTCAAAGATTTTCTGTTGCACTGGGAGTGTTTAAAAAACGTTCAAAGAACTGATTTATGGATACTATTCATTTTATACTCATCAAAAGGCGGTGTTTTGGGCCACATGATACCTCAACGTTGCACAAACAGTTTACTATGACGAAGACAATTGATACACTCAGAACGATGAATATCAAGCATTGTAGGGGAGCGGCAATTTTTTTCACGCATTCTTTTCATTTTATTCAGAACATATTGATACAAGATGTCTTGTTCAGCTAGAAACTATATTTCCATGGTTATAAATATGAAATGTTAAGCAAGTAAGATGACAAATTTAACGAAAATGAACATACGTCCAAAGCAAAACACGATCTACTGCTTATTTCTTTTTAATCATAAGTGAACAAAAAGTTTTGTTAAAATAAAGTCATTTTTCCACTTTTAGCTTTAAATCTATCAATATTCAGCCTGTTCCTTGAAACATTTAGATGCATGACTTTTCTTCACTGCAGCACCATGGTATAAAATGATCTGGAAAACATATTTCTGAGGGAAGGAAGTACAAACTAAGTTCGCGGATCTCTGTACTTGTCATCTTCTGTCAAATGGCGATGTCTGCAAACAGTTATAGTAACAATTTCTTCCATGTGTAATCTTTCATTTTAAATGCTTTTATGACCATCAGAATTATCTTTCTCCACAGAAGTGTTTATCATCCTTAGATTCAAAGTTAAGAGAAAGTGACAACTGAATTGATTGATTCAATCAACCGAGTTGACCAGCGCAAAACTACAGTCGATTACCTTAACTCTGTACACGTCTTGTCAGGTAACCAGTTATCCTGGTAGATACATGTACCGGCAACTTTTTATGATACTCTATTGTGCTCCTTAGTGAATGCATTAGGGCAAGCAAATATTGATGCTTTTATACGACCTTTTATTCTCCAAAGCAATCTCAAACTTAAATTTCTGGTCTGTGTTCAAGCTAAAAGAAACGAATTTTAACGTATCATGCACACAGCCTAGTCCAAGTTCACTTAATCATAATTCAAAATAGTGTAGAGTGTTGTTTTTTTTCTCTGAAGAGTTATGGCTAATAATACTGCAGTTGAATCAAAGCCAATAGTAGTTATGATTGATCTGGCAAGCTTTCATAGAGCTTTGGAATCCCCAATGGTAAACCTGTTCAAAACACATAAAATTTCATCGCCTTAATATGATCAAATTATCTGTGCTCTTCATACAAAAAGCAATATTAACTGTGCACTGCAAAAACTTGCGTTTCCGATAACCCATGGAATTCACATATACAGTGTGTGAAGCAGTGTGCAATTTAGTCACAGTTTTGCATATTTATGTAATATAGGTCTAGCACGTGCCATGAAAAACAAAAACATTGGGAGAATTGAATATTCCATTGGTTTCAAACTGATATTTGAAATAATATCGAAGGTGAACAGTCAAATTAAATAGACGAATAAATTGCGTGGGCTATAAAAACTTCGAGCCATGTTGATGTTAACCGAGCTTATAATATCATCATTGCCCGTCTTCGATAAACTTTCCAAAGTTGCTTCGATGGCCAGCAGTTGATCTTGGGCGAAGTTGTCAGAGGTCCTGGGTTCGGGCTTAAACAAATTAGTAGTCTGAGGGTCAACATGCAATATCAAGACATAGATAACTGAGAAAGAAGCCATTTATTAATCATAATACTTCACAGTTATGACCATTGAGACGACATGCGAGATCTGTCCATTGGAGACAAGCCATGGGACAGCCACCCGTCGCAGAAAGGAACTCGCACAAGAATTCTTATAATTCAAAATAGTCACGTTTAGAAATGACACTACCAATGACGGGACTAAGATAAGTAAAGCTTAAAAGGTCATTTTAAGAGTCAATACTTTACAAGAATAATAAGAACAACTGAGATAATCATAGCATTAAGACAAGATTCGGCAGCGTAATGAGGTAAGATATCTCGCGTTGCAAACCGTTGCAATGCGAGACCGAATGAGACTTGAAACGAAGGAGTGATGTCAGTCATTGGTGAATGCAGGGTTTTCTAAATCGACACAACTGTTTTGTCAGTATGTTATCCATGACCACTAGACAAGTGCAGCCAGTAAATGACCAATGTTTTTTTTTTAGTGTTGACAACGATTTGTAGTAATGGTGAGCACCATTGATTTTTCACCGTTACAACCGGGGTTACAAAATTAATAATTTTATTCACATATTTTCAATGGTCTGCTTGCTGAGATTATTATATATGTCTTCCACAGTCAGGTGGCACACATGCTGAATACGTGCACAAAATGTTTCAGCATGACCCTGTTCTGTGAAAGACAAACCTGTTCGAGATCATCAAAGCATACTTGCCACTTAAGTTGCTGACTAGTTTTCATGGAGGTCATGTGATCAATTACTCACCACACAGCCTCAGTTTGGCGTACAATTGGTACACAGTGTGGCAAATATAAGTCCTGAGGGTCCGATTCGACTATCATTAAAATATTGTGGTCTGCATTGGCGGTTTATTTTCCGATGGTCCATTGGGCGTGAATTCAGAACTGTTTGGGTTGAGCACATTGGAATATGGACCTGGCAAACTCGGTGCATTGGACATTGAGCTTTGATTTTTCTGTTGATTGCAGTTGGGAGTCCACTTCTGTGTTGCCTCATTGGACGCCTTTCCTGCAACAGACACAACCATTGCCCATACACTTGCATTGATCTGTCCCCGCAACACCAATAACCAGTACCTAATCACTAATTTACATAGAAGACTGCAGCCTCTTGTCATGGGCCACGCGGTCGTGACCATCTGGCTCATCAACATGAACAAGCCATAACCCACACATTGCTCTCTCTCTCTCTCTCTCTCTCTCTCTCTCTCTCTCTCTCTCTCTCTCTCTCTCTCTCTCTCTCTCTCTCTCTCTCTCGTACCACCACGTACGGTTTGTCACTTGTTCATCAATCTTGCCACTTTTTCGAATTAAACCAAAACATCACATACGTGGCATAATCCACACACTTGATCCCATTTATGCAGACACGATTCACATCTAGATCCGTCACGTGACGGGATCCAGCAGTTTGACATCATTATTATAATTCTACATGTACATAAATCACTGGCTCTTTTAGGTACAAGATGGCTGAAAGAGCCCAAGTTTTATGTATAGGTAAACTGAGCAAATGAACAAAAGCATATCTATGATTTGAACCAAGAGTTTCATGTTTGATAAACTGCATGTGTATTTCATTGAAACATTCAAACCAAATGCACTGATGAGTTGAGAAGGGAAACTGTGCGATATTTTTTTTCACACGTGTATTTAATTACAGGTATAATCACAGATTCTCAAAGACATTCTCTTTTTATGATGTAATGTGAATTTCATTTACATTAAAGTCCGTATGGGAAACCACAATATATTTTTTTCACCCATACATAGCTAGGATAAATCTATATTAAGCAAAATTACTGACAGCGGGATCTGTTGTTCTCAAACGCATCCCAAAAGACGTTCGAATACTGAATTATAACCTTTGTTAGATCTTATCAAAAAAGACATATTAAAAAAAAGTGTGGACTGTGAAACATAAAATTTGCACCAACAGAATAATATTTTGGTACTCAACTAAGCCAGCATTTTGATCACCTTAAAAATTAAGTGCATCATATCAAGACAAGTAAATAAACACACACAAACGCACACACACACACACAGACACACACACAGACACAGACACACACACACACACACACACACACACACACACACACATATATATATATATATATATATATATATATATATATATATATATATATATATATATATAGTGTGTCAATTAACTCGAACCTTTTGCCATAGTCAAGCCATTTCGCACTATGCTCATACCCAGCACACAGTATGTAGGTCTATTGTCACTGTCGTGCGTCTAAATGTATCTCGCCCATTACTCTATGGCATTGCCACATCCATTCTCACATTCATGCACTCATGTACCCCTTGTTTTTGTACATGTATTTGTCCTGTTCATGACTTCTCGCCACACTCTGTCATTTATGCTATTTTGAGAGCACAATGGCGCTGTCTTCCACGCACATGTGCTTGCATTGATAGCTGTCTGTAGCACACATGGACATCGTGCACATCATTGCCTTGATTTCCGGCACTCACAATCATAATATAAATTAAAACTGATTCTAAGAAATCACAATATAATTGCTATAGACAAGCACTTATGTATGTATGTATGTATGTATGTATGTATGTATGTATGTATGTATGTATGTATGTATGTATGTAAGTATGTATGTGTGTGTGTGTGTGCGCGCAAAACGTAAAAAAAATCATATTGCACGGTTTGAATGATAATATCTATTAAAACGGGGTGACTCCGTGACTTAGCTAAAAACATGCAGATGAAGGAAAAGCTAGGCACTGGCGATCACTCGACGACCTGAGTACACACGGCACACAACGAAGGGTGACAAAATGACGCGAAACAACAAACTTTTGAAGGAAAACTCCCTTTTCACCACGACGCTGGTTTCAATGAATATTAGAGGCTGTATAATCACTTTAATATGCAACAAAACAAAACAAAACAAAACAAAAACAAAAACAAAAAACAAACAAAAAAACAAAAAAAAAACACAAAAAAAACCCAAAAAAAACAAACAAACAAACAAACAAACAAACAAACAAAAATAAAAACAAAAAACAAAAAACAAAAAAACCCACCCAGAAATTTTAGGATGTATTTGCCTTTGCAATTGTATGGAGATATGACCAAAATGTATGATTAAATTAATGAAAAAAAAAATCTCCCTAACGCTGTCCTGCGGTTTGAGCGAAGATATTGTATATACATCTCCCTAATTTTAAGCACACAGCAGTAGGGGGTCATCTTTACACCTACAAAGAGTATTTTAAAAACGATATTTGTATTTGTCCGCACAGTTCGGCGGGCGGCTGTGTCCGGCAGTCCGTCTACAATTAAAATGTAGTCGCTTCCCGCGGTGAAAGAGTTAATGTACTCTTAAAGGAGATAAAGTATGACACTGTATGATAGATATGTGTTAGACAAGCAGTTGGCAAAGTGGCAAGCAAAGCCCTGGAACTGCAAACAAGGAACAGCTGAAGATGCAGCATACGGAAAGAAATGACACGAGTTCTGACATATTTCAATGGAAGATATGTAGGGGCAAGAGAAACTAGGCGCGTTAAGTGGTGTATGGAGAGGGATTACCCACACACCAGACGATGTATGTTTGCTGTAGACCTGCCAAAGAAAAATGAAAAGCATGTAGAGATGGACGTGTATGGTGTGAGGTTATTGGGAGGGGGAGGGAGTGGGTATGTATACGTATCGACAGCAACACAGCATGTAAAACTAGTTCCTCGGTTTGCTAAAATAGCATTACTTTTTTCGTTTTCTTATATTAATAATTTGACCAATTATACTTTACACCACTATCTGTTTCGGTGTGGAGATATTTCGTTTCATTCTCTTACGTTTTATGTGCTGACAACATGTGAATAAATAGATTACTACATGAGTCAAATTATGTGGCTCAGTGTGTGAACGGTTTTCCAGAATGTATACAGAACAGATCTGTGGTAATTTGATCGAATGAATGCCGAAAGAGGAAATTGTCGATGAAAGTCCCAATCCAACTTTTCGCACGATGTTATGAAGACATGTTCCACTTGTTTCAATAAAAATGTGCCAAAAACTCGATGTTTTGATTTAGCTGAAGGCGGACAGAAAATAACTTGCAGCCCCCAATCCCTCACCCCCCACCCACCCAGAAAAAAAAACAAAAAACAAGAAAAACAAAAACAAAAAAAAAATAACAAAACAAACAGACAAAAAAAAAACAAAAACAAAAAACAAAAAGAAACAAAAACAAAAACAAGAAACAAAAAAAAAAAAACAAAAAACAAAAACAAAACAAAAAAAAAAAACAAAACAAAACAAAAAAAAACTAAAAAAAAAAAACAAAAGCACACACAAACACAAAATATGTAAAGCCCGAAGCAGATCGAATTTCTTGCTATCCCTCTTAAAGTCTGATTGGCACAAGTAATAATTATAACAAAAGCTGCAGACATGAAACTCGGATGAGGATTGAACACAGAAGGGCATGAGCTAATGCGAGCGACATCTAGGGGAAGCCTAAAAAACCTAACCATGCATAATCACAATTTAATTACAAATAAGCAAATCGTGTTTTTCTACACTCAGTTGGTTCTATCGCACAAATGACCTTTAATAGTCAAATACTTTTTGAATTCATGAAGACTCCGAAAGTTTACCAAATCGTCACAGGATACAGCACACAATATTGGTAAAAGTTGAGTAAGCGTTGTTGATAAAAAGAGGACATTATAAAGAATACTGTCTCATATTTATACCAGAATTAACAACAGGTGTGAGGGCGATCCATAATCTTGCTTGCATTTTGCACTTGAACAATACATTTCAAAGTGAATTATGAGATTAGACTCACAGGGTATCACAGGTGAACAGCTTCGCTATGCGCGATCCCCGGTAAACGAAGCACGCTCATAAAAGTTGTTAATTTTAAAGACCAGTACCCATCTTCATAAACATATCTCAAGGACGTGTCCGCTTTACGAGGAAACATGACAATGAATGCAAAAGAAAGATATAATAAATACTTCAGATTATATAGTTCAACGAATAACGGGTGTAATTGAATATAAAGCATCCACTATGTTAGAAAAACATTATGGTAATATATAATGCCACAAGCAAAACGAGAACACATTTGCATAATTTGAATTCAAATAAATGTCCGTCGCCGCAAGACCCTCCTCCGTGTTGACTCTGTGGGTGCGCACAAAACACAACGCCCTCTTTTGAGAAAAATCTTAACTCTGGAACAATTTAGTTCATCTTTCAACATGAAAGATGAGTACGATGAGCAAATTTTCTATTCCCCCCCCCCCCCCTATTTGCGATTTATTCAAAAGTGCAAAGAAAGTTCAAATATGAACAAGCAGTTCGACACAGATAAAAAGATAAACAAATTGACAGACAGACTGACAAATTAGTAGATGTATGGCTGGAGAGATAGATATGTACACAGACAGCTAGAGAGAGAGAGAGAGAGAGAGAGAGAGAGAGAGAGAGAGAGAGAGAGAGAGAGAGAGAGAGAGAGAGAGAGAGAGAGAGAGAGAGAGAGAGAGAGAGAGAGAGAGAGAGAGAGATTAAAGGTGTTAAACAATTTTAGCACAACGGTCATTCGTTTCGATCACTTAAATAAATTATTATGTCTCTTCTCTCAGGCCCGGATATTTTTATTTTTTCGTTGTCATGAAAAAAAGACAACGCTGACATGATACATTCAACTTGATTTTTCAGTGCAATTATCACCGCCAAAAGTAAATTTTGGTATGTACTCTTTTTCAACCGTTAACAGCATCGCCGTGTATTTACCACCAAAGGTCACCCGTAAGTGCGTTTTTGGTTATTTTTAATAGAATTTTCCTCATGGTAGGAGTGAAATTTTGTCTTTTTTTTTTTAATTCATACCTTTTGTAGAGGTTAAAAACGTAGATGTCTCATGTATTGTTGTCAGAATATCATGTGTATTTTTGTACAACGCCCGAATAAAGTTCATTTGATACCCTGAACATAATTTGACAGAAAAAAAAATGATAGAGGGAACTTGCACGTAATTTTGATTACATTGAGTGTAAGGAGGTAAATGGATATACGCACTTCATAATTTTGTTTGATGACTGATTAATCAATTAAAATATCTCTGTTACTGTCTTTACCTTACATGAAACTTTGCCGAAAATAAATATGTGAATTGAAGTAATGACAGATGCATAACTGATAAAGTACACCGTAAGAAAAAAATCTCAGCTCACTGTATGAGTCAGCGGGTGGAACAAGTTAAAATCTACCATAAGATGCAAATAGTACGCATACGGAATTAAGATGGATGGTAAGATAAACAAATTAAGACAGGAAAGGATGAGGAATTAATAAATCCAGGAGTGAATGGACAGGAATGGACGAAAGGTGGGTTAAAGCGAAAATGAATGGATTTAACAGCGCATAAATTGTTGTATAGACGTAGATAATTGCTCAGCAAGGAACCCAGAAGGAATGAAGTCATTACCGTTCTCTTGCGGTTTCGGCTTGGTATCTTTGTTTGTGGTTGACTGCAGCTCCTGTTTGCTGCTGTTTGTCTGCGGTTGTTGTTGTTGCTGTTGTTGTTGTTGCTGCTGTTGTTTGGCCCTCTCCATCTTCCGAAATTTAGCTCGCCGATTTTGGAACCAAACCTAAAGGAAATAAGAAAAACAAAGAGTTTACCGTGCAGGTACAGGCTAAGTATTTATTGGAAATTGCAAAAAATATTGGGCATCGTTGCTTTTTTAATTTGTTTTTGGGCATATTATTCACAGAAATGTGTCCTTGATTGTTTTTCTTTTGAGAGAGAGAGAGAGAGAGAGAGAGAGAGAGAGAGAGAGAGAGAGAGAGAGAGAGAGAGAGAGAGAGAGAGAGAGAGAGAGAGAGAGAGAGAGAGAGAGAGAGAGAGAGAGAGAGAGAGAGATGCCAGCGTTGTGATATGAATGTTTCACACATTTTCCGTCAGAGGCCGTTAGCAGACGATTGATTTCAGTTGGCTCTTTCACCCCAATTTGCGATTAAGGATATTAATGGAATGAAATTTACCAACTATATAAAAGACGCATATGGTGCGACTAGTGCAACTTGAATATCATTAAATGAAGTATTGATCTTGCTTGTAAGGGGTGAGAGCGGCCGCTGAGATAACGACCATTCATCCGGTAAAAATACGGCATCTTGTCTGGCTGATTTCAGCAAAATTGCCATTTCATCCTCCCGAGTTCAAGGCATCAATCCTCCTCACACTTGGCGAAATACGGGCCAAAGTAATAACGCCGGCCGAGATCGTCGGTAGTTAGACTTTCTGGTAATGGTAAGTGATTCGAAATTACAATAATCGATGGTCGGTCAAGCTTTCAGTTACTCTGTGTTGCAGTAAACAGACTTATCAGGGCATCTTTGTGGAGGTCAGAACGCTGCCAGTGTGCTATTGATGCCGGATTGTATGGATGTGGCAAAGACGATGTCTGCCGGGGCCTCGAGGGACTGGGACAGCGAGTGGTACTGGACGTTTTTAAAAGCGTTCATAGAAACTGGTAAAATGGTTAATGCACATTGCCATGTAATACATAAAGATAATGTGGAACAACGATTATAGCACACTCAAAAACATAAATTTTCAGTAAAAAAGTCAAAAGTATAACTGAAAGCTGAAAAACTGTGTGATAGTAATAATTCTGATTTTTTACCATGATTATAGCACAACAGTAACGGGATTATGAATAGGCGTACTCTGCCTCAATGATATTCGTAAATACTACTTACAATCTCAAATCAAGACATGAGTAACAGGAAGAACTAGGAGATCAGCCTGAAGTCATGATCTTAAAAAACCAAACAAGCCAACTCGTACACTCACCCCCCCCCCCCCCCAAAAAGAAAAAAAAATCCCGACCAAAAAAAAAACAAAATTAAACAAAAAAAAAAACAAAAAAAACAAAAACAAAACAAAACAAAACAAAACAAAAAAAAAAAAAACAAAACAAAAACAAAAACAAAAACGCACAAACACACACACCATTAGACACAACAAAACAAATAGCATTTGAGAAGTTTCAACCAATAAAACAAGAAATCAAATGCACAAATGTCTTATAATAATAATAATAATAATAATAATAATAATAATAATAATAATAATAATAATAATAATAATAACAATAGCAATAATAATAACAATAATAATAATAATAATAATAATAATAATAATAATAATAATAATAATAATAATAATAATAATAATAATAATAATAATAATTTGGGGAAAGTAAAATATACATCGAGATGATTAGATATACATAGTACAGAAAACGAAAACATATGACACGGGAATATCAGAGTACAAGAATCATTCAAAGTTATATGAATACAACATTCAACATGGAAAGACCCCCTCCAACAAAATCAACAAAATAAATAGATAAATAAATAAATAAATAAATAAATAAATAAATAAATAAATAGATAAATGATTTAACCAATATATAAGGAAAACAAACAAACAAACAAACAAGGACAATTCCATTCATCCATGCGAAAACCACCCAACAGGTAAGTCATAACGCTTCAATTCGTTCGGGATTTTTACTACCAAAACCCCAAGAAGCTTTCTTGCCGCTTCTTTACATAGGATCACTAATAAGTCAGAATTTATCTGCAATTATTCCATTATAGAGTTAAATAAGGAACATAACAGTTAATTAAATGGGATGAAGGTTTTTTCAGTATACTTGAATTAAAGTAGGATGAAATTACATAATAATTCAGGCCAACAGGAGAGAACCCTTCAGATTTTCAGCTTGAAGTAGACTGCAAAACATTATGTATTTGCCACATCGTCAGCGAAATAAAGGTGTCATTTTCCTACTAAGATGTAGAATCGTATGATATTATAATTGTAAGTGGTCATAATATTAACTTACTTTTGATGGGGAAGGTGGTTAAACAATTATTTTTGAACGTATCAAGTGGCGAAAGCTAGAAAAGAAGGGATGATCCGTAAACACCTTTAGGCAGTAGTATTACTTTATATATGTGCAAACTGCCCAAAAATATTTGCCTGTTTGGCATGCATTCAACACAGACCCATAACAACGAGTTTCAAGTGTGGTCGGCTTCGTCCGTCTTGTGCAGATTTGGTCTTCAAAACTGTTACTAGAATGCCGAGAGAGAACCTTTGATGACAATAATCCAATATCTTTCCTTGTCCATGCAGCATGTCCTCAGAATACTTCTGTACTCGATCTTACAATAAATAATAAATGTTGGACACAGGGATATTAGGATTTGTGCGAATATATTCAGTATTTTCCTCCCAATATCAATGATCAGGGCCCTTGCATTGGTGATATTCCCTTGGATTTACAATTAGATATTTCGTAAAAATCACAAGAAACGAAACATTTATTTAAGATAGTTTTGATTGTAATATATTAATTATTTAACTATAAGCATTATTTGTAGATCTTCATAAAAGATATATGGCTATGTTTCGCCTTTTGTTTCAGACACGTTATTGTACAACAGCTTCTCGTTGATTTTGTAAATGTGTTTGGCATGTAAGTAATAAACGTGTATTTTATTAATACACTGATTATGACATGTGGTTATTTATGTCTTGTATTTGTACGTGTTTTCTCAATTATTATTATTATTATTATTATTATTATTATTATTATTATTATTATTATTATTATTATTATTATCATTGTCATAATCATTATCATTATTTTCTATTTTGTCGGCAAAAGAAAATCATTCCAACTTAAGCTTGAATTACTACCCATAGAGCGGATTTATTTAATTTTGCGTAACACCATGTCTACAGATCAACGTATAAAGGGGTGGTATCCTCTAAAGTAACCAATCACAGACAACGCATAAATATGGGGATATTTAAAAACACATCTCACCCTTTAATGTGATTGATATAAATTACATTTCGCCTCGTTCACGTAAGCTAATAGGCCTATTGGTCAATACATATGATTTTTAAGAAATAAGTGCAAAGCTGACTGTTGCCGAGATGTAAGGCATGGCTTATTGCGAGAAGAATATCTTTGGTTCACGGGGTCACAATTTTGTGCAGTTTTGTTGGGTGTTTTCCTAATCGAGTAAAACGAAAAGTGTGTAAATGAAGATCTGTTTGCAGCGTTGACCCTGAGACCTCACACTGAATTACCCCCGTATCCGTGGCCACCGTACAAAGGAAGGAGTCCGTGGGGCACCTCTCCGTGTTACAAGATCTCTCCTAGAACGATTCGGGCAAAGAAATTTCTCAATCAAATCTGACAAGTGATGATTATTGATAACTTAATAGTTATCTAGGGTTGATGACTCGAGAATCGCCAAAGGGCGTCTCGGCGAATGCGTTAAAAATAATTTTGAATGTGTCACAAGGTACGTGCGTGCCCGTTCTCAGAGGTCAAGGGTCATCCCTAGTGAATATTTGTCAATCAAAAAGTTCGTGGTTTTGAAACGCAAGGGATTGGGGGTTACCGAACCCTTTGACGGGTTGTCAGCAGCAGCATCATACCCGCGGGCTTATACTGACTGCTGATATATCCCACTGCTGATCAGTTTTTCTCAAATTCAATTTGTTCAACAAAATGTGCAAACTTGACGATCTCTCTGTGCTCCGGCGATGCTCCGTCTCCCCCTCTCGCTCTTGTGGAAACATGTCACTGCTCTGTTGCGGCATATCCATAACTTAATGAACATTCACTAATCTAGAGTAAATTCCAAACGAAAACGACATTTACATGGCCAAATCCAACTTGGAGGCAATGATAAAACAAGGTTGTAGAGTATTCAAACAATTAGGGCATATTATCGTAATGATCATTAGGTCTAGATGTGTTTTGACGCTGAGGGTGAAAGCTCTTCGTTTGGGCTCACTCGCGAGGCCCTGCAAATTTACGTCTCCGTTGGGAAGATAGGGATTGGGTCCAACGGTCGTAATCGTCCAAATGACCTATGGAATTTCCTATTCGTGTACTTAACAGGCTATTGACTTGCAGGACTAACCATTGGGGAGAACATCTGCAAAACTTCTTGGCATAGACTGGTGGGACCAGACCGTGGGACAAGTGGTGGCGGTTTGGGGTGATATAGGATCTGCGCCAGTGCTAGTCAACACAACGAGTCACAGTGTACAATGGCTTGAAGAATTCCACAAAAAGGTGTACGATAATGCCCAAAACAGGTAGTGGCGTACTGGTGTCAATAGTCAGATTTCTCAAAAGAAGGATCCATTGCAGTTGATAACCGTGAACCTATTATTTCAACGTAAACTTGACAGTGACATCCAAAAAAAACCAACGAATTATTTTACATGGGAAAGAGGAGATTAAACATTTTGCATGCTCGAATCAGGATGGGTTGCAGCCAGTTGAACCACAACATCCACAAAATTGGTTTAATTAGTTCCCCTGCATGTACATGTGGTGCTCCTTCCGAAACTTCTTTCCACTTTTTCTTTGAATGTCCGAATATCACCGTACATAGGAATTCTCCACAGTCACTAGTAATACCACTGGCTCCTTTCACTCTAAATACCTTACTATATGGAAGCAAAAGTTGTTCAAAAGCAAACAACAAAATTATCTTTGAATCCGTACAAAATTTTATCCTTTTGTCAGGCAGATTTAAACCACCGTAAATTGAATTACATTAATTTCAGAAGACATTAATATTATCTTTTATTAAAGACATTATTATTATCTTTGTTTGCATGTGTATCTGTGTACATATGCACTATATATACAGACATTCATACAGATGTACATGTATCTATATTAGGGTATATGTGCGCTAACCTGTACACGTAGGCCTATATATTTTCACCCAAGATTAGCTGGAAGTCCCCTATATGTCCTGTAAATATCGTGGGTGTGTACCTTCTAAGTGTTGTGTCTGCGTCATTGTACCGTCCTGTGTCTCGTAGTCTTTGTTTTTCCTTTTCTCTCTCTCTCTTTTTTTCATATATATATATATATATATATATATATATATATATATATATATATATATATATATATATATATATATAATATATATATATATTTACTTATCTACATATCTAGTGTAGTTGCACTTAATGCAACTATTCGTCCTTGTTTACATATTTTTTATTTTTGTAACACGAGAGGGATTAATATAGGCATTGCCTTTTTCCCAATTGTATTTTTTGAAATAAAATATGTTTAAACCAACTGTGAACCTTATGGTTACTCATATCATAAAGACGGAGACTGATTTTGTTCTACAGTTTTCTCCCATAAACGCAACCATGTATCAGTTTGACCACGGCGTAGCAGTTAACTTCAGGTCTACATACATGCTGTTCGTTTCATGTATCCTAATAAGTTTCACAATTTCGAGAAAAAAAGTGCCATAATTTCTTCGGATGTAGATTCAAATGACTTTGATACCTTTCTCTCAATTAGTCCACGCCGTTATTTTTCCAGTGAGCCAGCCCTTTCACTTTTAACAGTTAGTATGCGAAATGAATGATTAGATGAATGAATGATGATGATGATGATGATGATGATGATGATGATGATGATGATGATGATGATGATGATGATGATGATGATGATGATGATGATGATGATGATGATGATGATGATGATGATTGCAGTATCAAAGCACCGCGTTGTGCAATTCTTGAAACTGCAATTGCTGGCACGATGCTAATATATTTTAGTTACAGTCAAGGTAAGAACTACCCAATCCTCACTTTGGCAGGCGAAATGGGCAAATGATAATGTTATTGTTAGATAAACCTGCATATGAATTTTTCTATGTCACATTCTTAGATTAAGAACAGTCAGCATAATTTTTACAAGTTCATGAAAAAAGGTAGTGTGCAGATGTTAATATTAACATGGCACTAGCCTTGGCGCAAATGATATATATTTCTTTAATCTCCTTACCTTTATAAATTTGACATGATGATAATCTACGCGCAAACAGACATTTCTTTAAGGGTTATATCTTTCCATTTGTAAATTTATTTGGTGATAACCTGCTCAAACTGTTCTCTGGGTAGTTTCACATTTGCATCTACACTGAACTAATTAGATGGAGTTTTGATTTATAACTGACAACATCTAAAATATCGCCGTGACAACGTTTTCTTTGTGCCACTGAAATAATTGGTTATACATATACGTTGTGGAAGTATCAAAAGATATATATCAATATGACAAGGACGTTCATATATATTTCCTACACGTTTTTCTTTTATGTACATCGAAGTACAAGGGCAATAAAAGGGCAATAAAAATGCAGAGACCAGCAAAGATAGGCGATTCTTTGATTAATATACTGGCACAGTTTAGAACGTTTATGCATCATTTTAAACAGCGTATACGTAGCAATGTTCCACTGAAAGTAAACATACTACGCAGGTGCAAACGATTTTGTCAACCAAGAAGTGAGTAGATGTGTGTTCCTGACTGCCACTGTATACAGAAGTTGGACACCAGGTCAGAGTGGCACAGATAACACTGGCTGTCAGCACTGGTGATATTGAGGCAAACTCCGGCCAATTTGCCTGAAGTGGAGTGTAATTTGCACTAGTTTGATAACCAACATGAACCTAATACATCCATGCTACAGAACCTCAAACAATGAGCTTTCTACAGAAACTGCATTCTAAGAGACATCAAACTTCACATTAAAAAAAAGCAAACATTACTTGACAGAAACATATATCAAAATGTGCATGTGAAATTAGAAACATAGCAGAACGGCGTGAAAACATTCAGCTACAGAAGCGGATAACAGGATTTGTTGTGGGAAGCTGGGAACAAAGATAGGAGACCGGCGGTTTGGGAACTGGGCAGGCCCTCAAGTGGGGTTCTGGGGCAGCGCCTCAGCGGAGGCCAGGGGGCAGAGTCCGCTCAAAGCTCATGGGTTTTATGCATGTCTGGAGACCAACAACAATGTGTCCAGGCATCAACATTTTCAGAAAACAAGTTAATTCCGTGTCGTGGTGCGGGCCGATTTTTTTTTTTTTTTTTTTTGGGGGGGGGGGGGCTATCTTCGCCGTTTCCCCCCCGCCTGATCTGCACCTGAGTTACACGTTCCAGAAGCCCTCGCTACATTTATTTTGCAAACTGTATTTTTAACTTTTGAACCACACTGTCGCAAAGTTCGTATCCGTGACTGGCCCAGGTAGATGGCAAAATGTTGAATTTTCTGTATTGGAATTGCTAATGATAATTTGCTCAGATGTGTTGATGGTAGACAATATAGCGTAAAAAAAATAGAATTCAGATTATTTACTGTTGGCAGGAGATGACCATTATTAGTACTGATCGAAACATAGATGTTTGCTCCAGGCTTGTACGATCGCTGTATTAAACTGGCCTTGTCTATAAACATCAGTCTCCTTTCCACAGTTCCTGTAACTAAGCTGCACGATATTCTGTATTCTACAGTCATTGTAAATAAACTGTGTGCTATGCTGGTCGCAGTTGTCTGCCCAAGCATCTTCAGACGCCGTGGGGTAGAAATCGCAGACAACAATTTTAAGGCCAGAAGTATTCCCCAGGGCATACCATGAAACCCCATCAAATAATCTCAAAGTCCTCCACACCATTACACTCCGTCAAAATTTGATCAAATTTGGTTGTGTGACCTTCATAAAAATCCGGGTGGTAAGAACATTTAGTGAAGTCCACGTGAGGCAACTTCAGCGTGCATATTGTGAAACATGCGGCAAAACTACTGCAGTCCCGATTAAAATCGATCATTTTGTGTTCCGAATTTAATATTTATCTCAGCATTGAGTACCAGGTAGACATTCTTTCTAAAGTCTATTTTTTTCTGGCAAACTACGCCGCAAAATACCACCAAAAGATCGGTCAAATCGGCTCACGTCGTAGGGTGGGTGCACAAATTCGAAGTTATATTTCAGGAGAGCGTTAACTGCAGTACACCATCATACAGGAGGCAGCTCATACTTATACTGCCAGCCGATCAAGGACTATAGATCTACCAATGAAATGCATTATATTTCTGCAAGACGCTTCCCTTTTATTATTTATTTATTTATTTATTTATTTATTTAGCGTTCTATTTTTTAATTTGTTTGCTTGTTTTTCTTTTTTTTTCTTTCTTTCTTTCGTTCTTCCCTTCTTTCTTTCTTTCTTTCTTTCCTTCCTTCCTTCCTTCCTTCCTTCCTTTCTTTCTTTCTTTCTTTCTTTCTTTCTTTCTATTTTGGTTAGTTTTTTGAGGGGTTACTTATTTTTGTTACATATATATATATATATATATATATATATATATATATATATATATATATATATATATATATATATATATATATGTATATATATATAATTTTTTTCGGGATACAGATATTCATCTGGCAGAGAATGATTGGTAAATGTTCTTTATCAAGAAGGTCACGCTCCCGGCAGATGGCCAGTGCCTTGTCATCTTTGGCGATAAGAATGCTGTACCAAACCAGATGTACCTAACAAAAGTATTTCTTACGTAGGCTACTGATCTTCGTAGAAATTGAAGATATTTTCCCAATGTATGCATCAATAATTTATTCTACCTTGTATGAGTGAATGGCATAAAACCATAGCCTACTTAACCTGAATCACGATGATTCACAACAAGGGATTGCTCATGCCTCGGTTTTCGTTTTGAGGGGTGTGTCATGGAGAACACTCAAACCCGTTCTTGATTTGTCGAAAGCGTTTGGTATTGTATGTTGGGAGTCGCTTTGTGCTGCCTTGCTTTTGATTGTATATCGAATGGCATTATTATGAAGATGTGCTGCCCCATTTTCCCTCTTTTTGTTGATACTGATGTATGTATGTACCCATGCTCCTAGGTAAGCCCAAAATATTTGAATACCATTTTATCCCAAAAAAGATAAAGTTTTTAGAACCCCAATCAAATGTTTTTGTTGATGACCAGCTACAATTAAGATATAATTGACAGTGTGTTAAGACTCAATCTTGCAGCCATCCACAAGAGTAGTGGGTGATATACACACGTGCGTGAGAAATACTGTCTACAGTAGTGAAGCCAGTACCTGTTTTGGTACGAAATGTAAGTCATGAGTATGTTGTGTGCACAAGTTTACTCATGTCAACAACTGCCCTCTCTCGAACATGTCTAATCAAGCGGGACCGAGTGTGATTTTGTGAAACCATTGCTTGGACTTGGGTTGACTCCTGCATGTTTTCATCCATCTGGCCGTTAATTTCCATTTGAGTCACGACAGTCCTTGCTTGGAGTGTTTCTGCCAGCTAACGAGACAAACAGAGCTGCAATCGTGCCCTAGTCGAGTAGATCTGCCCAGTAAAGCCGTCTTCTATTGACTTAATGAGGCTGCCTGGTTCTCCATCAGCCTTCTCTGTCATGCTAATTCCAACCCCAAATAACCACCAAGAATCTCCACGTGTCTTAGTTATTTGACAGGTCGCCTCTTGAATGCCTGCCCCAAAGGTTGACCCACACACTGAACAGAAATTTCCATTTGCGAGCATTTCCACTTAGCTCAAAGTGACTGGTGCGATACAGTTGAGTCTTGCGATATAAATCAAAGGAATGACACATTCTGTTGAATTCCTGCATAGTGCCAGCCTGTGATGTACAGCTTCCCCGGATATACTTCCACATATAACGCGCAGCCTCACAAAGTCATCTTGGCCAAATTTACATTTATCAAAGCCGTCATGACGTCATGAAGATAGTTAACTTTTTGATCGCAAGCGTCCTGACACCAGTGTACCCAATAAAAAAAGACACAGATTTGGAATGGACAGTCACGTTCGTTCGTTATTTTAATTCAAAGTGCACAGAATGTCATGGCACGAGCTGACGACCTAATGGTCTAGGATTTTTAATGATATAAAGTCCAACTGAAGGCGTATCCTATCAATTACCAATGTTAGCCTCTTGGTCGAGAATTAATGATATTATTAGAAGCACTTCAAAGCTTTGCCGACCCACAGAAGAAAAAGATTAAAGAGGAGATCCATTTCATAGATGTTTGCCCGATTTTTATTGATGACAACACTATAATTCATCAAATAACTGGATTTTTAAAGTGTAGGGATAGCTTTGATGAACAAAATGTCTTACAGAAAACGAAACCAGCTCGTTAAAGAGAAATTCAGCTGTCATCATTCAGCATATCTAAATTGGTATTTTTTTGCGTACCCACTAACCTTCATTCATTTTTTTCTTTCCTTCGGTGATATATACTTTTCACTACATCATTCACAAAAAACGTCGATAGTAACGACGATCTAATGCTGCAAACGATAATCTGTGGTGGACTCTTATCTACTGTCCTGAAACTGAAGGGCAAATCTGACTGGTTGTTGTGAGGCCCGATCCTAGGGGTGATGTGAACCTGCCTACGAGACGTTGGTCCAGATTCCATGCCTGTTCCCCTACGTGCATTGTATTTCAAGTAGCATGTCTGAAGCCACTGCCAACTGGTGTTTTGTTAGCACACCATCAAATTTTCAAAATGTCTGACTAATATGCTTGGTTGATCAAATTTTAATCTGATAATGTTACGCTTGGCTTTAATGTCTGTCACGTGTACGCTGTTCTTGCCTGTGGCGACCAGAAGATCCCATCTTCTCAAATGGAATGTGTGGCCCATTGCGAATATTGCTTGCCAGCTTTTAATTCTTCTCTGATTCACTTACCGAGCTAAGAATTTAATCTAGTGCACAATAAACCATTGGTAGTGCACACAGTCAGAAGCGTACAGGGATTGAGGCCTGAAATGCGGGAAAGAATGATGAACATATAAATACCAGGGAGAGTAATTGAGACATTGCGATTCTTTGCCCGACGCCGGCAGTGGCACTGGCCCTTAGTCCACATGAATGCCAATAAGGAACAAAGCCCATCGGGCTAGTTTGTTCACTGTGGGAGAAAAAGGTGCACATCTTAACAGAAGATCATGGGAGAAAAATTTTACACAGTGACAGATGGCGTCTAAACACGCGTGTCAGTGGCCACCGATGACTCTGCCTGATGCTACCTGCGTACCAACTTATAGTCAGCAGAGGCCGGCCCCGGCTTGCGAGACTCAAGACTGCACCGACAAGAACATTTTAGCGCCTGACTTACACCTTACATTTTAATCTGGGGACACATTTTTCATCAGCAAAATGGAAAAAGAGGACAACGCTGTCCCTCAAGTGTAAAAGAAAATTTTTCGATGATTAAAACTAATTTCATTGGAACGCGTATGAAGATTTCGTTTAATTACTGTGGTCAAAAGGCCAAACAAAATTGATGTTTCGTAATTCATTTATTATCTTCCGCTGCCTCTGGTTCTCATTACGAGCCTCAAACACAAAGACACACATTTGACAGAGTCACCGCTGTCATTCTATCTCCCCGTTAGTTTATCAAAGAACAAAGGCACAGGACCTTATAGTGTCTTTGCAAAATAACAGACATAATCCAGAGAGGCAGGGGACGAGAGATTCCAGCAATTTATTATAGAGTCGGCGAGCAGGCACTGTACTAAATGAACGTTCACCAGACGTGCACGTTAACCCCGGAATCTGCAAGTACAACTTCCGGTCGTGAGCCTACTACTGCAAGTACGAGAAGGTGTTCTGACCACAACACTCACCACGTGAGCTCGTATCTTGTAGACCAAATATGTCCATTTACGAAATAAGAGTTGACAAGGACATCAACAAATATGAAATTCATTTTCTTTATTAATTTTGTTTCATATTTGGCTGCTTATGGAATTTCGGATGGTCTCTCGACAGCTTTTAGCCGACGTTATGCAGCCAGCCGATGTTTTTATTTTGATGGAAACCAGATTATAGCGCTGAGGGAGTTGTTGTACATTCTGGGGGCACGACTTGGAAAATTGCATAAGTACTTAAGCTAATTTGAAACAATGGCCCGTGCACTATGCCTGTTTACACGCTGTTTATTAATATGGATTGAAATGTGTACTGCAAATTATTTTAACCCCGCACCACAGCGTTCCTGCAGACAATTGAATTTCTAATGGACCGATATCAGTCGGTTTCACCCGTATGACGTCATAATGCCTCCCGAGAGCCGAGCTATGTAGTGTGAGCATACAGCCTTCAGGGGAAGGATGCTGCGGACGCTACCTGCATATAAACGTCGCACATATTTAGGTCGGCTCCCGAAACAAGCTAGTATGTACACATATAACTGGCATACACGCAAAAAAATACAACTCGCTTATAAAAGTGGCCATTGATTTGCACATATAAGGCAGGGAAAGGAGTAAAGAATCCAACAATATATGTTCCATTCAGAGCACAGTTTTAAGAAAATGTACCGGTGAAATACAAATGCCGATATGTTGTAAAATTCATATATATTGTAAGGGGTCGAGTCGATCATGTATCGATCGGGAAACTACCTCCTAAGTTGAATTAACAACATAATATTGTAACACTCCATACACAATTACTTAAATCAATATTCGCATTGAAAAAAGTTTAATAAATACAGGTGATTGTGTTTTGTTCAAGAATGATTCAATATGTGGTGTGCTAAGCCGAGAGAATGAGGCGAGTGAGAATTGCCAGTCTTCTTGAATTCAACTGTCCTTTTTTCTGACGAATCTATTATCCTTATGCAGTGAAATGCCAGCACTGCATTATGCTACAGAGCAGCAGCAGCAATAATAATAATAATAATAATAATAATAATAATAATAATAATAATAATAATAATAATAATAATAATAATAATAATAATAATAATAATAATAATAATAATGAATGAAGAAATAAAAAAAATGAACAAAACTTTGTTCCTCAGTCTAAAGTCAGCGGTCATGTATTTAGAGTTGGGAACCTGGCTTCAATGTGAAAACTTTGGACTTTATAACTTGCCACTAATAATATACATCCGAATTTTTATTCCATTTGGTGCACATACATTTTTTTTCTGCGTAATGGGTTTCTGGATATTTATATATGTTTCAATGCAATGAAGTGTAAGCGTCAACATCATTCCAGCCGCTGCACTATTAACTACACACCATATATCTTGTGTTTGGTCAGTACTATATCCAATAAAAGATTCGGTTGAGTATTACATACAATGAATGACACCGTGTCATTTTGTGCGTAGAAAATAAAAACAAATATGGCGTTTCTCTTTTTACCCATTCTCACTCCAGAAAACGATATCTGGCAACATTAACAACTTTTGATGGCCAGGAAAGGTAAAAATGTGCTTGAATTAGGAATTAATTGCATGTAACATAACGTTACAACGTAAGCGCTGTGACAACCACTGATAAATATGAGTACAAAATAAAGGTCGGGGAAAAATGGATGATTTAATATTTTCCATAATGTTCAGACTAGAAAACTAAGCCAACACCAGCGTATGCTCAAGGGTAAACGTAGAAAGAGTGAATATGCCCACAGACTCGCTAGCCATATTAAGGTTCCGCAGATTCCTGTGTGAAATATTCAACTCAGTCCTGAGTGATTAATTCTAGTTCAAGCGCTGTTCTGTCCTTCATGTGTGATTCACAACAACAGTCTACGGGAATATTTGAATTCTAAAATTCTCATGAGAATGCTTCTATTTTAGAATTTCTCTAACCTACCATTCTACAGAGATGTTTATGTCGACATAGCAGTTGCAAGGCGAAAGCACTTACAACAGTGAAATGTGCCGTCCACGATTTGTAATTGGTAGCCCAAACGATGCTGTGGTAAGGATTTAAATTAGCCTGGAAGTCAGGACCCCTGACTTTTGGTGGTTGGATTGAAATTAAACCAAAGATCCTGTGATCATCAGCCCCAAAGTCAGGAAGAATAAATCACGACTTCGAGTGAAAATCAAACAGTCATTATCGGGGCCAAATATGGCAATGGCTTCTGTGGGTAATACGCCCAAGCCTAATACTGGTTTGCAATTGCTGAGCATGTTAGAGAGTTGCTCCGTCATAAAATTTGGTAAATTAGCTAACAAACTTTAATAGCAAGTTGGGTCAAACGCTGGTGGCATGGTTGATGGTCGCTGGAGATTCGGTCAGATTAAGCAAGCGAAGCACGAGTAGCCAAGCCCAGAATCTCAAAGAAGCCCTAACCCACGGGATGCTTAATACAATACTTGGCTGCTTGGTGAATGAAGCGATGTCTTATCAAATAATGCAACCATTTTCTCTAGCCCCATCTCTATTTCCATTAAGTGGGTTGGTGTGATTTGTTTCACTCACATTTTCTTATATTGTTTAATCGCATAGGAAGCGGCACATGTAATCTGCTGTGAAGACTTTATAGACTGAACATTGGCATATTTACTAGAATGTAGAAATACATTAAATTTTTATTATAGTGGATTTTGGCACACGGGGTATACTGGGTTGCTTCTATCCGGCAAACCCACACCATACTATGGCATATTACCTCTACCTACACACCTGTATGCCACAGATGTTTCCCACGTTGTAAAAAAATCAACAACATATGTGTATATGTGTCAGATAAAGGTGTACATCACGCGCCTGAATCACACTTGTCATGGTTACCGTTAAATTCTTCACTGCAAACATTTATTAGTAGATTATAACGTATACAAACGTATGCAGATGGAATTTTATTTCAAGGAAAAGATGCAATAGTTGCATACTCTCTCTTGTTCGGAAAATTCTGTCTGAAATATTCTCAAACCACGTGGTTGCTTCATGTTTATTGCACGTTTTATCCGACTTAGTGTTATCGGCGGACCGACACTTTATGCTTGGCACACATTTCTTAGTTTTTCGTCCTTTAGAATTACACATATTACATGCAAATGCAGGTTTGATACAAAACATGTAGATTTTGAGATCATGTTTGATATAATGCATGTGGAGCTTGAGATCGCATTTGTATTGCACATATAGCGTTTGAGCTCGAATTTGTTAGAGTACATGTAAAGCTTAAACTTCAAGTCAATTAAATAACCGTGAGCAGTGAGTTAACACGATCATGTTATTGATAAACGGAGCAAGTAGGGCGAGTGGGTTACAAAATGGTTGTCAACAGCAATTGTTCATTGTAACGCTCACACAATCTTCAAAATTGGTATGGTACACGAACTTTAAAAAACTAAGTGATGACAGTTTATTACATGAAGTTACATGAAGCCCCTTTGAAAAAAAAAGCGTGATTAGATACAACTTCCAATGCTTTTCCTGAATGTGCAATATCATAGGATTAAGTACACTAGGTAAATTATCGTCTTCAGTGCATAAAGACAGAATAAAAGGCTACCTGCTAGATATTTTGCAAAGGGTTGAGGAGTAAAAAAGAATCAGTTTGGTGGTTTGTGTGCTTCGGCTATAGTCCACTAAAAACACGAGAAACCACAAAGTCACAAAATCATGACATGCCACATTGTTCTTTCCGAACGAGCAAGTATCAGTTTTCCTTGAAAAAGAAAGTCGCAATAGCCAGACAAAATAATGAGAAAAAGAAAAAAAACTTTGTTTTATTCCGATCGCCTAATTTCCTGAAGGAAGCATGGATATAGTAGTATCTTGCCTTTGTTCAGGAAATATTCTGGTTTCAGCGCGCAAGTTTTGCCACATCCGTATGTTCGAAGCTTGGAAGGACTACTAACTGTTTCAATTCCTCTAAACCACTGGACAAAATTAAATTTCAATGCGACAGAATACACATGAATCTGGGAAATAAAATTAAAATTAGACAATAGCCCTGTTAATTTTGAACAAAATTCATATGAGCACAATATCACGTGACTTTTGTTTATACAGACCAGTTTTTATTTTTAACTTTCTACTAATTTGTAACAGTTCCATGGTTAATACGGATATCCATATATTTAACAAAACAGGTTACCGTCTCAACACTGTATTTTGTGCGTTGAGCTGTACAATGAAAAAAAAATCATCATAAAAAGTGGCCTATATTACATCTTAGCTGAACATTTACTAATGTATATTAGTGTTTGTCTGTTCTAATTCTAACTAGGCTGTGGTGCAAGAATTTAACTCTATCTATCTATCTATCTATCTATCTATCTATCTATCTATCTATCTATCTATCTATCTATCTATCTATCTATCTGTCTGTCTGTCTGTCTGTCTGTCTGTCTATCTATGCATCCATCCATCCATCTATCTATCTATCTATCTATCTATCTATCTATCTATCTATCTATCTATCTATCTATCTCTATATATATATACAAATATATTAACTGAATTGTCATAATTTAATTCAGTGGTATGCTCATTGTCACGTTTCAAAGTGTTCGTGTCTAAGCCCCCCTTCCCCCATATATGTTAGCGTATGCAATTCAGCAATAACTTCCGTCATCTTCAGTGATGTATGCCGACGTATTATACTTAATTTATTTTCTGGACCTTAAGCTATGTTTCCCAGGTCGCAGACAGATAACATTTTTAACAATAAGTCATTGAGATTATGTCTACATTGAATGGCACTGTCTGAAAAGAATATTACTGCCTCTATTTATCTTATATAGTAAAACCTCTACACAGTGGGCACCGTTGGACCGGAGAAAAGTGCCCACGGTAGAGAGGTTCCCCTTTGCAGAGAGGGTTGACCACCATGGGTAGACAGATCACTGGTTTGCAGTATGGATGAATACACAACACAAAAAATAAACAAGACATGCACATATAGATGTACATGTTTATGCTGGTTTACAAAGCCAAATGAAATAAATAATAGACAACAATGTTTCAAAATTTATTCTTTATTACCTGAAGTAGGGGAAAAAGACCCCATTTTGGAGATTATTAACATGTACAACGTACATGTAAATTTGCACCATGAATTCATGCAGGGTACCTACATGTACATCTGTTAAAATGATGAACGTTAATGTATTTGGCTGTAACCTTGAGCAAATCACTCAGGTGGCACTCAACCATACACTTATGGTTTCAAACAAGTCAGCTGTTCAGTTTCTTCTCTTTTATAACTGGTGTTAGTCCACAAAGGTGTCAATGGAATCAATGTTAGATTAGAAAACTGCTATGCTTTGAATACACATATTGACTGGCCTGCAATGCACTGTTCGATGTTGTTGGGAAATTACACTGTGGGGTGAAGAACCTGGCTAAGGGGGCCGTCATTATTTACTGGAGGGGGGATATGGGGGGGGGGCACAAAATTACACATGCTCCTAATGGGGGGGGGGGGGCGCAAATTCATGTCGGGTTTTATGGGGGACACAAAATCTATGATGAGACGCCATCCCAATATCCCTCCCCCCTGGTAAATAATGACCGCTCCCTAAGGGGATGAGCACTGGTGCAAAAATGACAGTTTTAGAAAAAAAAACAATCCAAATACATGTACTGATAACCTTTTTCTTGCGTGTAGCAGATTTTGGTATATATTTAAGTTGCCCACTACCAATAGTAAGGAGGTGCCCACTGGAGAGAGGTTCCATTAACATGTATGTGATAGGGAAAATCAAACGGGGCCGAAGAAAAGTGTCCAGTGTAAGGAGGTTCCCAATGGAGAGAGGTGCCCCGCTAATGGGGGTTTTACTATATTCCTGTCATTTTGGTTACTATCAGAACGGACCCAAAAAACACCGCAATGAATGCCATAAAAACGCGCATATTGTCTGTAAATGTGGCATTCTGTAAATGATAGATCATGGTCGAAGTCATTCGTAGCTTGCGCAGTTAAACTGTGTCATTTCCAGAAGGTGTGTACAAATACCATCGTTTGCGTGAAACGCACTCTAACAGGTGTAGTGAGAACACTGTTGCTAAATCAAGTTTTTAAATTTTGTGCCTGGTGATATCTCAGCCACGTTAAAAACAAGACCTGCGGAGAGACGTATGCAAAATAATACAATCTACTTTAGGGGCAGTTCTATCCAATGGATTTCAACTGACTTAAAAACAAGAGGGTTGTGTGAACAGCCCATACTCAGCTGACCTAAGGATTCATCACACTTGTGGCTCTGTGAACTTGGGAAAGGATCAAGGTCCCATGTACTGAGTAAGTCTGACTTATTTGGAAGAACACTAACATGTGGAACATCAAGGTCCCAGTTCAAGTAGTTCTCAAGTTAAAGTGAATAGTAAATCTATGTATGTTGCATTGTGACCCCAGAAATGAGGTCAAGGTCACTTATATACTGTCTAAGCGTGATCATCATAGAGAAACATTAACATATGCAACATCAAGGTCCTAACTCAAAACAGATCTCAAGTTATCAAGTGAACAGTAAATTTGATGTCAGTTGCCCTATGAACTTGGGAATGAGGCCAAGTTCGAAAAATGACTGGAGCATGATCACTTGCACAAAATAGGTAGACACTTATCAAAGGTACATCCCTACCAAGTTTGACACAAATCCACCGAGTTTGAAGTCTATCTGACGGACAGTTTCTTCGGAGAAGTCCAAAATGTGATTTAGCATTAGAATGTCCATTGATTACATTGTAATCAATAGGAAAGGTGCATTAACCGATAAGTACCCGAATCGCGGAAAAAATCGTTAAATATCGAAAAGACGCAGCAGTGCCACCTAGAGAACAACTTTGTTTGACCCTTTTACAAAATACATGTCCACTAAATTCAGCTTAATCTGAGTGACTGTTTTGGTGAAGAAGTCGCAAATAACAAAAGCAGACCAAAATATCATAAAAATAGAATATTTCAGCGCCACCTGGTGAACAAACTGCGAACTAGGAGTCTCTAGGAGTGCTCCTGTGTGATATCAAAGCAATTATGCGGGCAGTTTTAGATGATAAGATTTTTTAAGATTTGCCCCCCCCCCAACAGAAAAAAAACCCATAAAACCCCTAAAACCACTTAAGCGTGACTGCTTGAAAAAACTTGGTAGAGACGCACTTAAGGTACATTGTACTTAATTTTGAAGTCAATCTGGATGACGGCTTCAGAGAAGAAGGTGAAAATGTGAATTAGCGTTAGAATGCCCATTGACTTACACGCTAATCAATAGGAAAGGTGCATTTACTGATAAGTACCCGAATTGAAAAGATGCTAAAAATCATGAATCGATCGCAGTGCCACCAAGTGAACAATTATGTTTGACCCTTTGACAAGGAACACATCCACCACTTTTCAGCTTAATCTGAGAGACGGTTCTGGAGAAGGAGTCGAAAACAGCGAAACACAAGTAATAATAATAATAATGATAATAATAATAATAATAATAATAATAATAATAATAATAATAATAACAACAACAACAACAACAATAATAATAATAATAATAATAATAATAATAATAATAATAATAATAATAATAATAATAATAATAATATATGTATATAAAAGGAAACTTGCAGTGCCACCTGGTGAAAAAATTCAGAACTTTAGAGTCCCTAGGAGTGTTCCTGTATGATATATCAAAGCAGTTTAATTGAGCCCTTTTGGAGAAGATTTTTTTCAGATTTGCCCCCAAAGAAGAACAAACAAATTCATTAAAAAGCCAAAATTCACTTGAACATGGCCATTCAAGCTTGATAGTACCAACACAAGGTACATTGCCATCAAGTTTGAAGTGAATCTGGCTGACGATTTTTGAGAAGTCGAAATTATAATTGTGAAGGGACGGACGGACACCGGACAGACGCCGAACTCCGGACGATGGAGTACGGATGACTCAGCCTCCTAAAAGGTCACCTTGACTAGTAAGTCAGCTGAGCTAAAAGAAAATCATAACATATCCAAAACCACTGGAGCATGACCGCTTGAACAAACTTGGTAAAGACCCACCCAAGGTACATTGCCATCGAGTTTGAATTCAATCTGGATGACTGTTTTAGAAAAAAAGTCAAAAATGTGAATTAGCATTATTATACTCATTGACTTACTTAGTAGTCAATAGGAATGGTGCATTTACCGAATAAGTGCCTGAATTAAAAAATTCGTTAACAATCAGGTTCTACCTATGTATGTATGTATGTATGTATGTACGTACGTACGTACGTACGTACGTACGTATGTATGTATGTATATATATATATATGTTGCAATATATTTTTAGTTCAGCTAATTTGTCAGTCAGCTGAGCTTATAGGGTGGCCTGTCGTCCGTCATCCATCGTCTCTCCGTCCACAATTCACATTTTCACCTTCTTCTCCACAACCGTCTACCAGATTCACTTCAGAAATATAATACAATGTACAACTGATCTTAGGCCCTGCATGTATGTGGAAAGATTTCATGATGAGCGATTACAAAAGCCTAATGACTGATTAGGCTTGGACATCTCGAAAGTATTTACACTGGGTATGTTATACTTTTCTGGGCAGGCCCTCGGTCAATATGAATGCGTCATATTCCAAATAAGCACCGTTATAAAATGACACATTCAAGCAGATCCAGGTACGGCAGCCCTTGTGCTTAAGGGTTCGCAATGGTTTAATGCTGAATTTTTATAAGTTTTGCGTTTCACGGCCTTCTGAGATTTGACGGTCTAAAATCAAGAAACACATTTCGTAACATGTGCACACTCGAAAGATTATGATACGAGTTCTGAACAGAAAAGAAAGATTTGCTTCACTGCAAAAATTTTAAAATTTATTTATGTAAATCATGTCAAATCACCTAGCTATACATTAACCTTCAGTGCAATGAAACATGAAACAGACATTAGAGCTTTGGTGAGTACCCTGGTAAAATTGCTAAACATGTCGGGTACCCAGGTCAAGATATTGTTACCTGTGAAATCGGACTAAACTACAATAATTCCATGACATAGCATATACTTTTCAATATCTATTCATTCACGTATTTTGTCAGCCATCTTATCTTTCCTTTATCATCGTTCATAGTGCATGTAATTTAAGTATTACCTTTTTTTCGTGCTTAGTACAGTGAAAACTCGTTATAATGACACCATCTGTTCCTTTAGAAATGTGTCAGATAACTGAATATGTCACATAAATGAAGCAAACAACAAAGAAAATGTACTTTCGCCAGTCAAAACTTGTGTCATTATGATGAATATGTCGGATATCTGAGTGTCGTTATAATGAGGTTTCACTGTAAAATTATCTTAAATCATTTTTGGTATCTATTAAGGGGGGCTCTGTCGGGTAGTGATTTGTAATACCCGGGTACCTGCTGGATGGGTATTAAAATACCCGGGTACCCGCAATTGCAAGTATTACGTGCCATATTGTATAATCTGTCAGCGCAAACGAAATCGGAGTGCCACACTTAGAATTTTTTTAAGTTCCTGCCGTAACGCATTACATGTGAAGGGCCATTACATAATACCTGTCGATTCCATGGGAAGTAGCCCCCGATTCAGGTACCTATTTAAACAATAAGCTAAGGGTGATTGTTTATTCATTCATATTATTTCTATATGTCCTTATTTAGCTATTTATTCTCTAAATGTATTGTATATATATATATATATATATATATATATATATATATATATAATACTCGTTGATTCCATGAGGAGTAGGTGCCGATTCGGGTATCCGGGATTTTTCACCGGTACCCAATACAGCTATGTTAACAATAAGTTTCTTTAGATCTTCCAAACGGGGAATTGCTTTAATGTAGGGTCTTCTTTCTGGATAATGCATGTCTTGAAAGACGAAGGCAATTTTTAAAAAATGTAAATAAAATGGGGGTAATACCCGAAGGTACTCGGGTATTCAACTTAATTACCTCGTTTGGCAGGCACTCAAGTAGTCATAACCATAAACCAACAAAATGGTTCTATACCCTTTCATTCCCTCACAAAGTTCTAATAGTCCTGCAGAACTCGTATCTTGATCAAAAGATTATCGAATCCCTTCGATGTTGAAGAGGCCTTTACTATCAGTTTCGGAACATCGGGCCTTTGAACAGTGGACCAGTCTCAACATCTTCATTAGCATATTTTAGTATAACTTTACCTGCCTTAAGGGATCATCTGTCAGAAAGGACCATTTCTCACAGGTTCAGTGGGTGGTCTCTTTAGACAAGTTCCATTGTATCTATCTATCTATATGTATTTATATATATATACATATATATATATATATATATATATATATATATATATATATATATATATAAGTTTGTATATACAGTAGTCCCTCCTTTGAAAGACCACTCGTTTTGGAGACCACCTCCTTTGAGGGACCACCTGCTTTATATGACCACCTTTTGGGTGGCATTAGGGGTGGTCTCTCAAAGGAGGGACTACTGCATTGTATTTGTGTCTTTTTGCCCATAACCACTTCATAGTAGTCAATATCCTATTCCGCAGTTCGAACTCTCTACTCTCCATAAGCTAACCTGTCCCTGTCTAACCTGTATATCTATGGAATTACTATTGTGTATATTGCACACGTTCCTCTGTAAAATTTTGACATAGGCTGTATCAGCCCAAATAAATTAAAGGGTCTTCAGCGGGTAACTATTCAACATGTTTCGGAGCCTTTATATATATATATATATATATCTGTGTGCGTGTGTGTGTGTGTGTGTGTGTGTGTGTGTGTGTGACTTGCAAAGGTTAATGTCGCATGTCACAGGGTTTCGGACCAATGTAGTAATTTATTAGCCGCTCGCCGCTCGGTTGGTGAAGTTAACATGGCATTAACTTAACTGGCATCGCATTTGTAATGTGGTGGCAGGGGACGCTTACTCCGTTCACCGTTCGTAGTTACAAGCACGGGATCAAAACTGCTGGGAATTCTGCGCCGCCCAGCCTAGCAGAACTTGATGATCTGGTCATGCGCATTTGTGCCTAGAATGACTATATTGAGCAGAACACCTGCACGGCATGATCTAATTTCCGCGTAGGCCTAATTTTCATGCCAACCTTAATGGGTGTGCACTTCTAATTCTAAACTGCACATAAACATCACGTCAGCAATTTATGAACGCAAAACAACGGCAACATGTTTATCCCATGTTACTGTACTTCAGCAGGTTCAAAACTAAAAGTGGTGTGGGGATACGCAACATGGGTTCTGCTTGTTATTTCATGCCACATTTTCTAGAGTACCATTGCCAGTTTATCGGATACCGCCGTGTTTTTTCTTTTTTTTGTTTTTTTTAGTTTTGTTTTTTGTTTTGTTTGTTTGTTTTTTGTTTTGTTTTTGTTTTGTTTTGTTTGTTTTTTTCACTTTCGAGACTGAAATATTTTCCTTGTAAAAATATAGCACATACGGTGTCTTAGTTGACAAAGTGTGGCAATGTGGCATGGGGGAGCAGCCTTATACTACCAGACCAGTGAGAGTTTTTTACATACTTTATTTATATCTATTCCGTGTCTGTGATGTTGTTATTTCCTTCTTGGTGGTCTGTCTGATGCATCCATGTTAAATTTACCATTATATTTCTGTGAGGCAGTTTAAGGTAGGCCATTTCGATTAAGTCATGAACTTATCGTTTAACCTTCAGTGATTCCGTGTGATTATAAATAAGATTTATGTGACCGGTCGCTGATGATGGGGCTCTATAATTTACATAGTGCAGGCAAAAGTGTGCTTCATTTAAATGTTTAGAGAACAATTTTCTTACTTTGTATTTGTATTTTATATGCAAATTTATATTATGTCTTGTGTGTTATGTAATTTTTTACATTTCGTTTCATATCAAGCGCACTTGTCTGTCTTGGTGTTTACAGGAAGAAAACATAGACCATTATAGGAGCTCTTAATTCCAAATTGTGGCCCTAAGTGTGATATATATATATATATATATATATATATATATATATATATATATATATATATATATATATATATATATATATATATATATATCGCGACTGGTGCCAAAGGTTGCAAGTTCGAGTTCCGCTCGTTCCGAACATCAAATATACAAATACTGATCAGTTCAATTATATTCTATACATAACATTTGAAGTAACCACATGTCACAAGTAAGAGAAACACAAGACATGGATAGCAAAACTTTATCTAGTAGCACACAGTTTCATTAAAAATATTGAGTATATCTGGAGGAAGTGCAGGTGGGAATTAAAAGCACGGATGGCATCACGATAGTTTATCTATTGATATAAATAACAATGCCCTAGTGTTATCAAATAATACAAACAAAATGAAAATTGGGATATGACATCCCGATTAAAGTGGTTTGAGGAAAAATTAAAGAAAGAAAAAGTTGCCTATGCATTGACAACCTGGATGACCTTGGGTGTGTTTTTTTTTTTTTTTTTTTTTTTTTTTTTTTTTTAATAGTTTAAGTTTATTTCAACTCCTGTTAATATTTTACTAAAAGACTCAAGAAGAAATGAAAGTCAGATAAGCATACTTCCATCATGGCCACTCAACACCACCCCACACACTTGCAGGTAATTTCATGCAGGCCAACATACTGGAATTAGAATAGTTTAAATCAGAAGTCAAGCATGACATTTACAGGTTGCTTGTATACGTACTTGTACTCTTGCTTCTGTGAGGTCTATTTTCATAGCTATTTCTTCGCGAGTATAGATGTCAGGATAATGGGTTTCAGCAAATGCCTTTTCTAGTTCTTTAAGTTGTGCACTGGTGAAGGTAGTCCTAATTCGACGTTGCTTCCGTTTTTCTGGATTGACCGCACTTTCATGGCCGTGTTGGTACATTTTGTATGGTAGACCTGAATGAAGACAATTAAATAATGACCTTCATTATCGTGTTAAACGGTCTTGCATGGAGTAACAGAGTGTAAATTATAAAGTGAATGGCGTTCATGACCACGCAATGAGTCGTCGTCACTGGAAGATTCGAAAGCAAATGATTCGTTCATGACCCAGATGAACCGTCTTGAATGGATAACCAGAAAGCAAATCATTATATGAACGATGTTCATGACCCTGAGTTATGAACCGTCTCGTATGGATGACCAGAAAGCAAATCATGAAATGAATGACGTATGGCCGGCATGAGCCATCTTCTATTAGAGATCCGAAAGCAAATCATGAGATGTATGGCCTTCTTGATCATACTTAGCTGCATAGTATGGGGAATATGAATACAAATCATGAGATGTATGGCTTTCTTGATCATGCTTAGCCTCATAGTATGGGGAATATCAATACAAATCATGAGATGTATGGCCCTCTTGATCATATTTAGCCGCATAGTATGGGAAGTATGAACACAAATCAAGATTTGGATGCCCTTTTCACCGCGGAAAATGTTTTGTATCGAAAACCTGAAAACATAACAAACAACCCTCACCCTCACCCAAATCATGAAATGAATAATATTGTGAACCGTGTTGATACATCTCTTATGGGGTACATTTAGGTATGTGTTAACACGAACCTTTCGTAGAGCTGTGCTGGTACCTCTTTTGTAATCTTACTAAAACGACTTATGTGGGACAGCTAAAATCACATCAAGGCATAAATTTGAATGCCCTTCGCGACCGTCTTGACACATGAAAGGCATCACAGAGTTGCCCTTTTGATACATCATGTATGACGAACCAAGACTCAAACCATAAAATGACCCCCCCCCCCCCAACAAAAAAACAACAACCCAACCCTGTGTCTGAATAGAGCAAGCTGTTCCATTGTGTTAAAACAACCGTTTATAAAGCTTTCGACACAATAGATCTAACTGTTAGCTTGAATATTCAATGCATACTAGTACATTTCTTATGTAATTTCTTTGGTCGTTACTTATATAAACGTCATTAAAATGTCAGAAATTTTAGCAGCTAAACCCTTCGATATCGTGGAATGCAACAATCGACTCGCAAATAATTAACTGCAATTTATTCTGTGTTTCAAATACAAAGCCACCAGCGCTTAAAAAGGTCCTGATGTCTGAAAATATTACTTCTCAAACGTGATGCGTTGTGTCTTACAAATAGTATGAAATTTTAGTATCAAAATCTCCCCTGCTGATCACCAGTTCTGATCAGCTTTAAACATTTCTGTTGAGCTCCACATTTTTACATATGCCCCTGGAAACCTTCATACCAGGACAAATAAAGTAGGCGATGGACTCATAAATATTGTTTTGTAATGTTTAAAGTTAGACAAAAATGACTTTTTAAAATCAACAATGATCATCAATGGCAACTGAAAATCGCTATAAAGAAAATTGACTGATTGCGAAAAACACAATGCAAATATTCATGTTTTAACTTCCCCAAGCGTCCTAAAGACAAAATAGCAAAGGTTACTAACAGCATGTCGGGATTATAACAATTTCCGTACCAGATTATGGAACGGCGTGGTTCGTCAGCATTTCTGTTATATTTCAAGGCAGAATGATAGAATGTGGAAACATGCGAGATATAATGTCTGTGTGAAAATACAAAATTACTGTTTTACTTTAAATTTGTTTAGCTATATTTTATGCAAAAAAATAAAATAAAATAAAACAAAATAAAATAAAATAAAATAAAATAAAATAAAATAAAATAAAATAAAATAAAATAAAATAAAATAAAATAAAATAAAAACTAAAAGTATATTGTGTCAATAGAATTATTTGATTGCTTTATTTTTCGTCAGTGAGACACTTTTTGTCACTGATACACAAATTTATCTTTCATAAAATCAATCTGTCTCAGGACAAGAAATGTCCAAACGTTTGACTCATTCGTTTCCCTTATCTTCGTTTCATATGGTGTCGAAAAAAGATATCGGGAAAAGAAAATAATGATTAACAGAAGTGGTACCTATTCTTACCAGTTTAGCGATCAATCATACCGGAATTCTTCTTATGGTACGAGACATCAGACCTTTTGAATGAGGTCCAGAGCATGTGATGCAGTATTTTAGCTTTATTTAAGTCTTACATTATAACTGGGGAACGCACGCTTCTTTTCAAACGAATCAGTGACTACATTTTGAGTCAATCATCACGGATAGGTATGTATCCGCAATAAACAAAATGTTTCTGATAGAAAAAAGAGAAAACTGAAATTACCATTAGCGTAAGGTAAAGGTATGATATATATATTATATATATACATAATATACATACATATATATACATACCTATATATATATATATATATATATATATATATATATATATATATATACGTATATATCATTACATATCAAACCTCCTTTGGGAGAGATATTTAACGTACTGTTCAGGGGTTCACAAAAAGCCTTCAAGCGAAGCCGTTGTAGGTGAATTAAGATAATACACTAATGCAAATGTTCACACAAATGTGCAAAAACTGGTTGAGAATAATTGACATGAATCCCAATTCACCATTTTATGAGTTCATATGCAATATCAAAAATATGAATACCGATAAACTTCGATGCATATCTCCTCTCATATTTATGTTTCGCCAGATGGGTTTCAAAAATATTTTTTTGGAAAGTATCGGTTACAATAAAACTGAATCACATGCCAATACCCCCCCCCCCCCCCAAAAAAGGAAGCAAAAATAAGTAAATGTAATTAGACAATGGAAAATCGACTTAGATAATCATATTAGAATGAAAAGTGGCCCCTATATAGGCACAGATTCAGGAGAAACAAAGTTATTACTTTGCACTTGGGTATCTTCAATTTCAGATTGCCTTTAGCTGTCCATGTGGATCCGTTAGAAAAGTCAAAAAAGACAATGCTATTCATTTAGAACTAAATAGGATGAGAATCAACTCCAATCTCAACATGACAAGACAAAAGCTACAACTTATTTATTCAGGTAATTGAGAATTAATACCTACTTCTCATTTTTTGACAAATGCAATGTATTATCAAGATGCCAATTTTGAAATTAGTCTAGCCGGAGAATAACTTACGCGATAAATGTTCATAGAAAGTAGTCTTTATCTCCAAGTGACATCATGGTAGTCAAATGTACTTATTTCATTTCTTTCTTTCTCTCTCTCTCTCTCTCTCTCCCTCTCTCTCACACGCACTTTGTGTGCAGATTTTGTGGAAACACACACACATACATACATACATACATACATACATACATACATACATACATACATATGACTAACACCCGCAAACGGACAAACCAATACGTACACACAAATGCAAAATATGGTTGACTTAAGTACAGAACTTAACATAACACACATGTAACCAGCGTGGCAAATACATCAGACGCTACGAAAACTAACAAATAAACTAGAGGATAATACATATATGTCATAGAGGGATAAAATGTACCGAGGTTGTCCAAACGGATTTTGTTAAAAGCCGGGCTAGTGGATGCTCCAAACTATTTTAATTTTTTCAATTCTTGTCAGAGACCAAGTGTTTTAAAGATTCGGTAATTCCACACGGCAGGTGTCTGCTGCGAAAAGGCCAGGACCCGCGCCCACATGGATCATAACGCGTTTATCTGCAGAAATAGCTCTTGCTGGAGCTCAACACACAAGGTAATTGTTATTAACTAAACCATCAACTATATATAAAGAAAACGATAACATATAGATCTGTATGGGGAGACTGTGTTAAAAACTCTTATTCAAAGTGAACAAGAGTCCCTCACTTCCAAATCTGAAACCGGGGTTATCTGTAGCAGACGACCATGGTTCTTCGAGACCTGGTGCAGCTTTAATGATACAGGCCTGAGTTGAATTCAGGTGACGAAAATATTGGCTAGTCAGATAAGCATTGTGCATACCATACGTAGGGCATTTAAGCTGACAGAATTCCATAGGTGGGTTTTAATTTCTGTGTTCAAACCTAGATGTATAAAACCTGATGAGCTAGGGTAAGCCCAACCATAGCTCGTCTAGCTGATGAAACACGGTTATGCATAAAATTTTAATTATATTTAGTGCAGGTAAAACCACAACATCTAAGTGACTCTCTTCCTGAATACATTTATCTCCGAGTCGCCAAACTGGCTTTCCCATTCAAGAAGGGGCTACAAATGCATATATGCTGTTTCGTTAATGCCGCAACTAAAGCGCCATCTATTGGCAGGGATTAAACACATATTTATTAACTCTTGTAGGCCGGTCACACTTGACGAGAAGATAGTGATGTCGGAAGCATATATGCACATGCATTATATTCATCTCGCCCTATTCTGACACCTTGATCAATTCCCTGTTAATCAATGAATCATTCATAAGGGAATTAAATAATTTTCGGGGAAGTACATGGCCCTGGCGTGTACCCCTTGTAACCCTCAATGCTGGACTGCATATAACGGCCTTGCTGAAAAGAAGACACACACACACACACACACACATTCATACACACACACATATATATATATATATATATGTGTGTGTGTGTGTGTGTGAGTGTGTGTACATATATCACAGAACACATTCCAAACTGAATGCCTGTTAAACATTATACATTTGTCGCACTACACACATACATATATACCATAGTATCACACACACACACACACACACACACACACACACACACACACACACACACACACATATATATATATATATATATATATACCATAGGATACATGATCTACCAGAGAATATATATATATATATATATATATATATATATATATATAAACAGCAGATAATATGTTCTCCACAATGTACATGTACATCACAACGTGCATGTTAACCGCAGCATACATACATACATACCACAATATACATATCCAATATAGTAGACATATCTAATAGAGTATACGTTTAACCAGAGTAAAGATATATACCACAGTATCCCTCAACACATATATGCCTCAATATTCATCTTACCATACTAAACCTATACTCCACAGTATACATGTATGCACTAATATTTATGCAGACCACAGCATACATTCCATAAAGTAATTACGCATACTCTTATCATGCATGTAATACAGGGGGTCCAAATGTACTGTAAGTTAGTCAATGTTATCAGATACTGGAATTCCTGATTATTTCAAGTTTCCCTTTGGAAGTATACATTTAAGCTTCTCAATATATCATTTGGGGGTGCATAAAAGGCTCCAAATATAGTAGCCTCAAGTGAATTAGGAGAGTACCAACAAGGCATACAAATATTGACACAGTATGTCAAAAAACCTAGCTACAAATAGTTCCCAACTTTCTATTGTATCATCGTTGTTTGGGTAATGTTCAAAATATCAATACCGAAACAATCCAGAGGATATCCTCCCTGCAAACTTTATTCTACTAGATGGGTTCCAGAAACAAGAAAAAACGTCGGCTTTATCATTTCATAATTTCCGACCAATATCTTTCGAAAGAGATTTAAATGATATTTTATCAACCAATGGTAAAAAGGTATAGCTGATAATACAGAAGGAGATATGAAATTGAAAATGCACATATAATTAAAAACTGACTTTAATATGGAAAAAATCTCGTTTTTTTGAAAATGCGACAAAATAGAAGATGAAATCCACGTAATTGTGAATTGTTTAAAAATATGAAACCAAAAGAAACTCTGTCCGACAAATTATCTAACACCTTCACTGCATTCATTTCAGAAGATGATGATTGACAAAAAGTTCATTTTTTTCATTAAATAGGACGAAAAAGTCAAAATAAATGCGACAGTATCATTTCTCTCAGATGTATAGTTAAAAAAAGAAGTTCATCCTGATAATGTTCATACCGTCTGGGGATAAGGTATATTTTCCTGTGTCTAGTGTCTTTATAAATGTATTTATGTATGAAGTGTTCCTTTATCTGTGCAGTTGATGTATGTATATACTTGTAACTTTGTGCGACTGTAGCTTAAATATGTCCGGCAAAATGCCATGATGTTTACAATACATTGCGCACACATATACATGCATATACGTATATATATATATATATATATATATATATATATATATATATATATATATATATATATATATATATACATATATATATTTACCAAAATACATAAGTACACTTAGATACCACAGTCTACATAAGTACCATGGTATACATATTAACTCCACTTCCCCTTGTGTCTTTTAGGATTCATAGCGTTACTAAACTATAAAATACGAATTACATTTTTAAAATACCCTCGTCATAATTGCATTTTTAGTATTTGCGTGCTAAAAATGTGGCTGACACGGTTACATGGTAAGCTTCAGTGATTGTTTATTTGAAGATAATGGGTGAACCCATTTGCATGTATGTTACACTACGGCGGCCTTTATATTCTACAAAATCAGTTGTAAGGACTACTGTCACTCCTTACAAAAACAAGAATGTTCACAGTCATATTGTAAAGCAATAATTTGTCACCTTGAAGACAGCAATGATGACGGGTAATTAGAAGTATTACCACTTTTTTTTAGATTGAATTACTTTTGTATGTTTGAGTCAGGTGTGCGTGTTATATATTTATTGTTTCTCATTCAATTAGAATGTAAGGTCAATGCTTCTATCAAACCTTGCAGCTCATGTGGGAAAATATATGATATTATTATGAAATCTCAGAATAAGATCCGTGTCTATGTCATCGAAATGTCTACATTGTTCTGTAAATGGAAGCTAAACTGCCAAAGGGGTTGAGGGTCACTTTTCTGTGGAATGTGACTCATTCTCTGTTTAAAATGCACTCTGCACACAACCAAAGGGGGCAAATGGATCCAGGTAGATCACTGGCGATACCTAAGTTGACACCGAAGAACCCTGAGCATTCACCTACCGGTAGAAAATTTGGCGGGAAAAGTGATCATGGCAGCAGACTGGAATCGTGTTGGAGTTTTCTCCCATTGTGCCAGGTCCCTTGGGTCGTAATTTTCTGTGACAGCGGCTGAAATGATACAAATGCAAATTGGCAGATCTAGAACAAAATTTAAAGTATTGAAAAAAATGATACTTTACATAGAATGTTTACAATAATGTACGATTAAGATACATCAAAATGTATTTTAAGTTGCTAAGCAACAATTCGGGCATTGTGTACTTTAAGCGTGATAGACCAAGAACTGACATATTTTCGTCGGGATCGGATCCGTACTCGACATGAAACGGTGTTTTGTACCAAAGCTTTATGTCGCTGAAAAGTAAGTTTAATGAGAGGAGTCCAAAAGCTTCAACCTAACCCCAGAGTCGGAATCAGGTAACCCGAGGACATTCTAGTTTCCTCACTACCTTCCCCTTTCTCCTCAAAAATCGACCGGTTGCCCCAAGCAATAACTAGGCTTTCAGCGGTGCTCCAAGAGCGTTCGAGCTGTGAATAACCAGGGCCCCTTTTGCTGCAAGCCACGGTCCTAAGAGAGGGAGAAAACCAGACGTGGATAAAAATTGGAAAATTAAAGTGGTGGGGCCACGCTCCTTGCACCGCCTGAAAACACAGCGTTAATCAGGCTGCCCGAGTCATTCTGGGAAACATTACTGTCCATATCTTTCATCAATAATTTGGGGAAAGTGCGACCTGCCCATTTGGTGTGAGGAAGAGTGCATTACCTAATGACTATAACGACCGACCACTGTCAGCGTGTTCATTGTCTTCCAACTCTTTCCATGAATCATTCTACCTTGCTCTCCAAATTTAAAGCTTTCTCGATTCGGCTACAGAATTTGCCGAGGAAAAATTGAGCCATCAAATGGACATGCCAACGATGATGAGTTTTTCCCAATCAGCGGAGAAGCACCGATTTAAGAACGGCACTTTTCAACAAAAAAGAGAAGAGCAGACCAAACGTGATGAATGGGCGAAAGGCCATTCGATTGCCGAAGGCTACAATTATTGAGGAAATAGTTTCAACGCTTTGAGTTATGTATGGGGTAAAACACGGCCAAAGTGGGCTCGGCATGTACGCAAGAATAGGAAATCATAGTGTAAATCTTGCCAGGGACAATCTAAGCAAATAGAAACCATTCATCATAAATTCAATTCGGCCAAAGCGGTAAATTAAAGACAAGATTGGTGGCAACACGTGAGGTATGAGAGACTCTATGTATAACCGTATCTGTCTGTGACCTGAGTAAACGAATCGAGAGAAGAATATGTAAATCAAAGAATGCCGTTAGATAACATGTTCAAACACTTTCTTTTGCCAATGTAGTAACATTACTTTCAATCGCAGTAGAAGATTGTAAATATCCACATTTTCCCAGCATCTAGAGCATTGCTCGACCTTCCTGTCCATGTAAGCCACCTGAGATCCTGGCAAATGCACGCTAACGTGGATTCTGAGCATTTGCATTCACTTGGGTGATGGATGTGGTGGCTGAAAAAAGATGGATCTGCATTGCACGACTGGCCGCAACCAGGATGGGTACCAATGTTCTGTCTTTTATATTCGTTCAGACCCATGGAGAATATAAACTTGTAATATTAGCACGCCAATAAACGGTCTAGAATGACTTGCTGGTGGAACTCTGAATTCATGATATGAATGTATAGCAAGCATGTAATTGGCAGAATTATCGCAGGCTTTTGTGATATGAATGAAACAACCGTTTCTAAAGCAGAGATTAACAAGCATATCAATTCATTCCACCTAATCGTTTTACATAAATGATTTCCTCATAAGAATGGACAGGAGTGACCCTGACATAGACTCTGATCAAACAACTTGCATGCACTGGTTTTTTTTTTTTTTTTGTTTTTTTTTAAATTGGAGGGTCGCAAACACAAATAAAGCCAGTCGATACACCAAATAAATGAAACAAATCTTAGATTAGTCGCTGTACCAAAATACGTCATGTGTTCCTTAACCACAGCACACACTCTCCGATCCCATGATGCGATTAAGTGTATACTCTATATTTACAACTTACAGACTCATTTGCTTGAAATCAGCATCCTTTAGACTTAGTTCTTGTGAAGAGTTCACACTGAGTTTTAATCTTAATATACTGAAACGAAAATATCATATTTAGAACCCGAGAGATATACATTTTTATACATTGAATTTGATGTGCATTGTCACTGAGTCAATGAACAAAAAGGCTTTAATTGTTATACAGGGATGCCAACACTGAAAATGTCATTTCAAGGACAAGTAGTCAAGACCATCTGGGACACGCAATAATTAGCAAAGAATACAGCAGCAAATACTCAATTTTGATGAGTGACACAAACTGTAAAGTGGTAAAATTTTCAGTAAATCATGGTAAAATTATGAAGTGTCTCCAAAAAAGCTTGGTCTGGTGCAGCTCCACATATTTATGTCGTAAAAACAGTGCTATTTAGCGTAACCTGTGGTCCTCTGTTATGATACTAAAGTTCTTACTCACATGAGGTTTTAAATTCAATTTATATTTGAAAGTTTATGTGTCGAAGAAGAAAAAACAGAAACGTATACAATCAACCACAAATTGAGCGAACTACGCCTGATATCTTTGTTGCAGAATAAATACGTAAATGAATAAATAAACGAATGATTAATGAGATAGATTGACTGATAGATTGATTGATAACGAATGAATATACACACAAGAAGACAACTTAGCAGATAAATAGATAGATTCATAATGAATAAATAATAGGTAAATGAAAGATATATAAATGAATATGTGAACGAATGAATGAATGAATGAATGAATGAATGAATGCAAACTTAAATAAACGAGTAAAGAAGTAGATAGATAGATAGATAAATAAATAAATAAACAAATAAATAAATAAATAAACAAATAAATAAATAAATAAATAAATAAATAAATAAATAAATAAATAAATAAATAAATAAATAAATAAACAAACTGGTGGAGCTGAACAGAAGGAAATATAAACAATTTTATGTGTATCGAATAAAATGATGACAAATTACCTAAATACTGATAAAAATAGATTTTGCATGCGTTCGTGGTAATATCTTCGAAATTTGATCATTTTTACTCAATGCCTAACTGTTGTATTCCTCTGAAATAATAATGTGGAGAAATTTTGCCACCATTGCTGAAATCTGCGGTGTGTGATTTTTGTTGGCTGTGTTTCTCTCCGTGTACACATACACCGTTGTCTGGCCGACCCAAACAGACGCCCTCGATGAAACGCCATTTCAAGGGAGCTAACAGACACGCATATTTCGTCTACAACGAAGTCTCTTGCTGCTCTAGTTTGTCTCCTCCACACAAGAAGCTTATCATGGCTTCCGCTGGCAGCTGCTGACATCTCGAAGGTGAAGCCGAGAGGTTGCATGGGGTCCATGATGGAGCCAGTAGCCAATTGTTGGGTTAAAACTGACGTAGGCTGGACCAGCCTCGGCGATGCCTGGGAGGAAAGCCATTGAGCAGGTGATCGCAAGAAGCTATCTTCTGCTGCTGTATCCCAAGCGCATTCTTCGCAGATGCTTATATCCTAATTACAAGAAAGGGCAAATTGCACTTCTGTGTCCCACACCAGTATTGCAGCCACTAGTGAGGAAATCTACCCATAATTTGATTCGGGAAATTCTAAATAGTCCCTTTTACAAGGTTAGCCGTGTTGAAACGGAGACACTAAATATATTCTTGCTATAAATCCAAACCTAATTTGTTTGTTTAAATTCTATTATCTGGTAGGAATTTCTTTGAGGAAACATTCTAAATGAAATGATAATAAAATGATTTAATGAATCAAATAATGTAATGCGATAAATTCAGTAACTTTGTCTCGGGTTTCGAAACACGAGATGTCAGAAACGACTGGGAGGCTGTACTGACTAGAATGAAGGCTCAGCCAATGACGAGCACTATTTGCAACTAGCGTCTTATATAAATGCCGGGGCAGGCAGAAGCGGCAATTCTATCTCCCGACATGTCAACATGTGACATGCGATGCAAATTAACTAGATTTGAGGACGATCATCGTTCAAAAGGGCCCAAAAATGTCACAGATAGCTTGCTCTCCATGGCTCAGGTCCCTGTCAGTCAATAGGGATTGCTTATACTGAGTCAACTGGTCAAAATATCAGGTGTATTCACGAGGTCTTTATCAGAGTTGCCATTATACAGAAAATTGTACGAGATGCCTTGCCCTTTTCATGGTCATTATCGCAAAGGCCAGATTACGGGCTTGCACTTTAATCAATGTTAATAAGACTTCCAAATTCAATTATTTTATTCCCTTTTGTAAAATCACCATTTGCATCATACGATTTTATAATTTTCTCTCCGTTTTACGAGGCATAATGTTGATGGCTCTTGGATGGTATTCTGTTGCTGTCTAGATGATGAAGCAATTTCTGCGCTGCAATTTTTCACCAGCCAATGCGGTTTTAACTGTAGATATGCTTTATATGCAATCTGTTTTTTGCTTGACAGGTCATGCATTTGCAATGTAAGAGGAAAGCCATCGACATATAATGTCATATGTTAGCTCTGTATAGTCTACATTTAAATGTTAGAAGTACTACAGCGCAAGTATAAAACCGACCACTCTGTCTAATTTTCACTATTTCATAAATGCGAGAGCTGTACGTCCATATTAATTTATTTATCAATTCGTTGAAATGTATGAAGTGGAGTTAAGTATTAAACTGAGTCATTTTAATGCTCCTAGGAGCGGTCTTTGTGTATAAATTCAACCATCTTCTTAATTTGAAGTCCTATATATGTCTAGCTGACTCTTTAATAGTGTTCGCCATTTTAATGTAGTTGTACTGTCATATTTGTACAAGAGGTCTTTATATAGGCTTGTGAGCCTGTTGGCCAATTGTGTTTAATAAAATATGTTTAAACCAAATTCAACCATGTATACTGGTATTTATTCATTCGATAATAATGTTACCAAGCTAAAATAACACTTTTCTAAAGTCAGCCCCCCAAAATATAAGATATTTTATAAACCAAAAAATACCCATCAAGGAAGATTGTATTTTAAAGCTCTCACAGCAATATCTGTCTTGCTGTCGATGTCAAAGAAGAACTTCTTTCATACCGCACGTGCGAACTCTATGAAATGATCTGTAAACAGCCGCCATGGTGGAAGTCTTATGATTTTGATGCATGATTTTTGCATCAGTTTCATATATGTAGTATTATAAATATTCCGTGAATTTTTCGCGACCATTATTATTGTTCCATTGCTCTTTATCAGGATAAATTTATTACATATTAGTTTTGTATGGCCTTTGAATTTGTAGTTTCAGCCTTTCACGTTGAATTTTTGTGCGTCATTGTTGGTGCAACAAAGGATGCACATCGGTATGTTAAATTCCAATGTCTCATTCTAAGCGAGATTCCACCCACACTAAAGCTTTACTTTTTCAATATACGTACAAACATCCCTTGTGGTTTTTCTGTTTACTTCAATTCTTAAATTACCTCACGTCCGTTATATTGTTTTTGAAGCGTCCTTACAGTCTTGACACGTTACGACGAGGTACAATTTACGTGTGCTGTTTTATATTGTGCGCCATATGATTTTCTCTTCTTCACGTGCTATGATAAGTCAATAAAAAAAAGTCAAATCCCACATCATTTAAATTTTGAATGTTTGAACATGAATCGTATACTCACATAAGCATTTTCATCATGTATCCAATTTTTCTCCAGACTTGAGTTTGTACTGGTCAATATATTCCTCATGGAAAGTAAACTCTGCACAAAAGGATCCTAGTTTGACTTCAGCTGAACACAGACACCAAAATGCAGATTTTTGCTAAGATTTTGGTCTTATTATCCTTTTGGTTTTCTGTGCTTATCCCACAACACTGAATGAAAATATGTCGGTAAACAATATTTTGAAAAAGAAGAAAGAAAATGTTGCATCAGGTAAATTCACATTATTCAAGCTACAGATACAAATTTTAACTTCAATGTGCGATTTACAGTTCATTTCAGACGATGCTGTGTAAGAAGTTCATGCTAAATGTGGCCTGTTGTACTTTTTAATTCAATCATGCTGAGGGGCTTTGCCAAGCTTGCCTCAAGAAACTGCTCTTGGATTCTCGCATGATGACATCTCGAGGGAGGCTTGGCCCAACGTCTGGGAGCTGCTCACCTCATGAATCTTGAGGGAAACTTGGCAAAGCCGTATGCTAATTCTTGGTGAAAGCGCTGGCTTAATCATATTTATCATGAAAACAGTTTCGTTTAACTTCATACTACAAACGTAAATGGTATATTAACACTCTTTTTGTCGTCAGGTCCTGCATACTGTTGATAAAGAATAGATATTTGTGGAGTGACATAGCCTCTTTCCTGTGTGGTACACTAGGTACAAATGCACGGCCTCGCCCCGTCACTCTGCTAATGTCCCCAGAACTATTTGTCATCTCTAAAACTATATTGATGTCATTATTTGACGTTTATTATGTACAGAAATAACCCTTATAAATGGTACTGGTATACAGATGACGAATGTATATCTGTTGCGTTATGAATGTAAAATGACAAACGTGTATGACCTTTCTGGACTTGTGTCCCAATTTGTACTTTGTCTCAAGTTTTTTTCTTTCGTTTTTTTTTTTTTTTTTTTGGTGGTTTTTTTTTTGTTTGTTTGTTTGTTTGTTTGTTTTTTTTGTTTTCTGTTTTTGTTTGTTTGTTTTTTTTCTTTTGTTTTCATGTGGGGGACATTAAATAGCGATATTGATAGCCTATATAAAATCAATTAAGTTGCATATATCATGATAAGACGTGTCGAACATCAGACTGCAAGCTGAACGTATATAGGGCCACCTGCATAGACGATTGTATTTATGTTATGTCGTTTTTTTTTCCTTGTAAATGTGATAGGTCCACCGTGAAGTTAACCCCATCTTACCAGTGCCTCCCTTGCAAAAATGTAGGGTTTTTTTGGATAGCCTGTTCAAGCTACGGCTGTTTTTCCACAGGGTCCAGTAGGCAAGCTATTGGCCCATTTATCCTGAACATAATGTAGGAGGAAGCCAGAGATCCCTGATAAAACCTATGGTGCTCAACAGGTGTTCGGGAACCTTGCCACATACGACCACGAACCCCAGGCCGAAAAACGCCGCGCAATCCGTATACGTGTCGGAGGAACTTTCCGGGACAAATAACTCTGTTGTCGGTGGAGATCGAACCCGGGCACCAGCGATCGGCCAGCGCGTACTCGCCAGTCCAGTGTGTGTGCGTGTGTGTGTGTGTGTCTTGGGTGATTTATGGGTACTTATACACTGCCCCCCCCCCAAAAAAAAAAAATAAATAAATGCAACGCGATAGGTCCTACAGCCGGTTTGTGGGTCATGCCCATTGTCCGTGGGTCAATTATAAATATAATCCGTAAGCCGGAGCATGGGCAGTATATACCAAGTATAGCTTACCACAGCTTCTGGGCATTTATAGCTTCATACAATGTTTGGGCAGATTTACTAAATTGTATTTTTCAAAAACCCATTAGGTAGCGCGGTGAATTTAAGGCAAAACATGGTTTATAGGCATTTTTCAACTACCAATAAACCGAACAACTGCTCATCAGCTGGTCTGAGGAATACAATTCTGCCGATAAACCACCCGAGACATAACTCTCTCTCTCTGTCTCTCTGTCTCTCTATCTGTCTGTCTGTCTGTCTGTCTGTCTGTCTGTCTGTCTCTCTGTCTGATATTTTCAATTCATAATATAAACGAGAAGTATCCAACGACTCATACTCATCTTTGGAACGGTGTTTTCAAATATAAAAGTAACCTTTCATACCTGATCTCTATACACACATAAAAATGGAAATAATTATAATTTGCTGGAATAATGAACCAAATTCATTTTGAAATATAATTATCTTCGAGTTTTAGACATTAATCGTCTCCTCTCTAAAATAATTCATAAGGCGTTCTAATATTTGTAAGGTTTGCATTGCCTTATTATACCTACTCACATAAAAAAAACAAAACAAAAAAAAAAACGATTTTATTCCTCTACACGTATTATCATTCGTGTATCACTTGACTGTGCTGTTGTAACACTATATGTATTTGTTCTTTCTCGTATCGTGTTAGTGAAATACTTGTCTCCTGTTTTAATGTATATGTAATTTTCTACAGCAAAATGTCATGATTTATGTATGTACATGATACAGCTAATAAAAGTTCATTTAACTTCAAAAATGACATGCAAATACTGGTTATTCCGTGGCTTGAGAGCAGTAAAGATATTCATTTTCCAAGTAAAAACGAGAATGTGTTTGCCACGGGGACATGGGATATTTTGACATTCGGTAACATGTTTATAACTATGACCCATGATACATTTTTGAAAACCGATGCATGCCTGATGTTTAAAATGACACAAAATATTGTTTTAGCATTGGTATAGGTGTCATCCATAATACAGAAGAGATTCTTTAATTAATGATGTAATAGTTGAAAAGGTATATACTGAAGCTTCTACATGTGCCATGGTACCATTCAAGATTAGGTGATGTCATATAAATTAGACACATACGTAATTATCCGTTGAGCTAAGAAATCCTCAGATGTGTAAAATCATTTAAGAGTGATAAAGTAGAATTGATGTACATGAAGGGAAAATCTCAATAAAAAACAAAAGAAAGAAAACAGTAAGGTGAATCACTGTATAATCCCATGGGTATTGAATAGTATAATATGCTATAGCGAAAAGTTTGTACTTTATTTTGCTTTTTTAAATGCGGGAAGGGATGACATTTTTACAGCTTGTGCATGATTCTCTTGCAAATAACTTTGGAAACACCACAATGTCACACACTTGGCATATATATATATATATATATATATATATATATATATATATATATATATATATATATATATATATATATATATACATATATATATATATATATATATATATATATATATATATATATATATATATATATATATATATATATATATATATATATACACACGGGTGTGTACTCAAGGGATTAAAAATGCAAAAAGAGCTTACCCATTTTTCTACATACCGTGTGTGTGTCTGTGTGTATAAGTGTGTAAGTTTCTTGTTTTGGGTATGTACTTTCTATAAAGCATGCAGTATAATAACAAAATTGAGGCATTACATGATTCATTGTATCAAGTATAAAAACTCCCCATAAATTTTGTATGTGCTATTCCTCTGGTGAGAAGCGTTGCAGCAGCAGACCTTCACCATGTTGTGTTGCAAAATCTTACGTACATACCCTTGGAATAGATAACCTATTGTTAATATTCTTGTCGGCAGACAAATGTAACATGTGCATGCTCTTTCGATTCCTTGTGCATTAGAGATATATAATAGAAATGTAATCTACACCGGTAAATACTAGGAGTATCCTCTGGTGGATTGGCTTAAGTGAAGGGTACGCCACCAGATAAACCACAGAGATATGCAGATGACCGTTATGTCTTATTCACGCATCTGCCTTCTATGCGGCATGGCTATGGTTCCATTTCACATGAATATATAGCCCGTACGTGAGCGCGCAACAGAGCAATGCGCATTCGCAAACCTACAAAAAAATCGAAGTCTGATCATCCGAAATTCTTTTATTTTCGCATAGCTCATGATTAGAGGAAAAATGTAGAAAGTGAACATCGCCGGGACCTGGCATCTCAGATTGGGAATTGCGACTGGTTTCCATAATACCGTAACAAATGGTAGCGTTATCATATCAATTTTCCATACAAATATAATTATGAAATGAACCTCTCCTGCTATGGGGCGTAAGGTCGCCCATTAAACTGTATACATCTAGATTTGTTTCCCCAAATTTGAATATTATGAAATCAGGGGGAGCAAATTTGTTCACCTACATTTGCCCCCTGTGATAGCTGGATTAATTTTCGTCTTGGCTTCAAATATAACCCAATAAGCCTGATTTGAAGTCAAATATATCGTAAGACAAATTTCTGGAGCGACTCAGACTGACTGGAGACCGAAGCTTGGTGTCCGCTCTTATAGGCTGTGTTTTGACGCGTTATAGTTATCATATACGGCTAAATTAATCACATTCACCTTGTCCCTGTGCAAACCTCTTTAGCTAAAGAAATTTAACAGGCAGGCAAAGAGAAGAATCTGGGGCAGAGAATTTGATACGCTGGTGCGTGTAGCGATGGAGACCCATATCTTCCGCAACAATACACAGTATCCTTAAACAGCATGATGACCATTTAATGAATATCTAATTCAGATAATGATTATTAAACAAAATGAGGCTAAATCGGGTTTGTATGGTGACAATTTGTGTTAACTGGCTGGGCATTTCACAGCACTGATTCGGAAATACATACAATGTCTGAGGAAAGGGATGTTTTTACAATAAAACGTCTTACGTTATAAACGCTTCACACGCCATTTGAACATTTGGTTTAAATGCACATAAAGATGCTTTATTCTTCATTTGTAATTTTTACTGTTCTCTATACAAATGAGAATGAATATTAGTTTGATTTTTACTGCCAAAATTAAAATCATCTCTGGCCGAAAATGCTAAAGGATAGATTATGTAGATTCTTATTACATTGTTAAATAATAAACAAAAAAATAGTTACCCCTCGAATAATGGGCTTGGGGTAGATTTTTGCGATGATAAGCAGTGTAAAGGAGATAATCGTTTGGAAAATCAGTGAAACATATTTATGTTGCAATTAAAGCACCTGGCACTGAGTCATAATTACATTGAAATATTATCACTTAAGCCACACACTGCCTCGGACAATTAGCCACCAAGTGACACGCTGCAAGTAGCAATCTAAGCTAAATGACTACACTGCATCTTTGTGCATGCCAATTTGTCTTCAGTGTGGCTTTTGTTAATGTGCACATATAAGTATAAACCCAAATGAAGGAATTAATGCTGACCATCTATGGCATCTTAATGGTCTTTTGTTAAGAGTGTACGGGTTAGAGACCTAACCTATAAACGAAACGTGAAAACATACGGAAACTTTATACGCTGCCGGATATGTTTCATGCGCAATAACTATTCACTTTACATAATGTTTTGAAGAAAAGTGTGTTGCTTTTTTTTTATATCATTTGCGCGCTTTCTCCAATATCCGTAAGTATTATTAGATTCGGATAAGATATAAATGTAGATTCTTGAGGAAAAAAGCCAGGTTCATTGTACTTTTCCGACTGCCGTGAACCCTATAACAATTTCATTGTATGTCATACATTTGCTTATTTTCACCCTGAAATATGACAAATTTTCCACATAACCCATTCGAACATGTTTGCAATTAGAGCAATATGACTGTTGGAGTCGATTATTTTTAAAGACAAAAGCCCCCTCTCTCCCACATTTAAGATGTAAATTATATAATAAGAATTACAACATGCACCGCATTCTATTTTCCAAGCACAGTTTCATGTAACAATGATTATTAAAATGCTTTACTGATGTTGCAAAATCACCGACATGTTTGATTTTGAAGGTCACATTTACAAGAGAGGACAAAGGATTGTAATGGCTCTCTTTAACATCACTATTACCTGCATGGTAGTGCATATCAACACCTACCACTGTCCTCGTCAGAAATAGCCATTTGTAAAGAATATCCACGTGTTTTAGACCCGTCGAGTAGAAGGTCGTATTTCTGATGTTCCACGGGGTAAAGAATTGATGTGACACAAAATGCCATATTGATACCAGAGGTAAAATCCTATAAAAATATAAATCTTGATATATGTTCCAATCAGTAAATTTAACTTCATATTAAACATTTTCTGAAAAAAATAAAACAAAACAACAACAACAAATAAAAAAAAAGTAAGTGACATTAGTGCTATGGAAGCCCGGATAATTTTAGATTGGTGCTTTTGTGGAACAAACCATTGTCGAGAAAGTAAAAATGCATAACCCAAGACTAGGAAGAGAACACACAAGTCGAGAAATTACCTCAAATCTGCAGGATGTGTAGAGTTAAGAATTATATGAATTTTGAAATAACAAAAGAGAAATATGAATCTCAGGAAAATGCATTTGTGACAAGCTGGCATCTGCTTGCGGTCCAGGAAGCGCAATGAACTTCACCCGACATGTCAGACATTGTACAGAAAAATTAAAGGAAATAGGAAATGAAAATACATAGGTTGTGTCCATATGGACTATCTTTAAGAGAAAACCAACTGTCAAAGACTAATACACAAAATGGCAAGGACAGGGCTTTGAGCTCATTAAGGATGCTGTTTTCTTTATCCCGTGAACCCTTATTTGCCACGAGCAGAGAGCTAAAGGGAAAAGAAAACTGCGCAAAACAAATTGTTCCCACATAAATCCAAATTTGCTCTGTCGAATGTGTGAAGCTACAAGAACACATTTCCAACTCAATTTTCAATGTATACAAATGTAGTAATTCATTTTCAATTTGAAGCGGGCTATCCTTTCAGCGAGAGTCCCAAATTATTTTTTCACAACTCCCCAAAGGTCTAGTAACATAGTTGTTTCGATCTTGCATCCCGTAGTAATAAGATCAAGACGGACCTCCAATAACAGTAAACTGATTAACATTATGACACTCGCTCAAGATCTAACATTTGGACATGAGACTTAATGTAAGAAAGATGAATATAATGGGATTATAGCATAAATGGTAATTCTTAAGCACATATGTCTGGAACTATAGACACGCACCACTAACCATCAAATTTCAAATTGTCAGCGCTCTTCGTTCATTATATTTCAGCAAACGTTGACAAGGTGCGTGGCTTTCAGCCCTATAGCCATGTACTACATACAATGGAATTAATCTTTTTGTTAAATTAACGCTTAATCCTGTAGAGCAATTTGGGGAAAATTGATACAAGATGTAAAAATATTTTGAAATTATACCGCCACGTGCGAGCGCGTGGCCTAAACAAATGCGGTAACAATGAAGAAACGGTGCATCCATTTCGAGGACTTGGATTGAGCGTGTTAACGGTTGATGATCTAAATAACTGTGTGAAATAGTTAAATTAACGCACGGTTGCCAATCAAACACCATCAAATAATTTTTTGATTGCCTTTTCGGCTAATTAATCTGTAGTGTGGTATAACAAAAGGAAGAAAATCAAGGATGTAATATGCATCGTTAATGTTAAGTGCACAGCAGAAGGTCGCAACACTAACCGCTTCCCGGTAGCATATTTACGAAATCATTTCTAATCCAGCTATGCAGAAAAAAAATCGTACATGAACTCTGTAAATTATTTCTAAATGTAAGTTTATCGCAAATACCTCACAATGTTACAATTGTATCCGACGGGCCCCGGCTGGGAATTCCGGTTGGTGGGAAGCCAAGGCTTATAGTGCGACTCGGCTGTCTTTATTGCACACAACAAATTGGTCCGAAAAATCTTAGAAACATAAGGATGGGGAAAAATTGGCCAGTTGATTTAATTTTTGTCAGTCTTGGGCGGCTACATCAATTTTTGATATTTAAATAAATAGAACTTTTCAGCTTCGGTGAAAATTATGCAAAATTTGTATTTCCACATTAAGTAATCCAATTTGGCTCCAATAATCGCTACTAAGTAGACGCCATTAACCAAGTTAAAGCAACTGTAAAACAATTTTGCCGTTCCCAAATCTTGTTTCGGTCGACAAACTTCTCCCATATAAACTATAACGTGCATTTCACCTACCAGACGGGAAGACGGCAGACTGTGGGTGATCTCGGGGACGCGCCATCATGCTGCAGCTCGCCGTGCTGATTGCCGGGTTGGCCGTGAAGGGTTGTACGGCATTGTACCGGTATGCTTGACCGGACACCTGCCCGCATGGACCCATATCTGCGTAGGATACCGGAATGTTACAATTGGGAAGTGTGGTCTCCATTCGCGATAATGCTGAACAATTGACGTTGGTAGCTTCAAAGCCGGTCTGGTTTAAGTAGGGATAATCCATGTTCTATCAACTTGTGTTGAGGTTTGTTGGAATTTCCTCGTGGTCCAGCCACCAAGTTCTTTCTTGTCGTCCAGATCCCGACTCGCCGTCCTACTTGAACCACACCAAGCTAGTCGAGATGCAAAAATTATGTTAAGATAGAATTTGGTGGTCAGGCAAAAATCCCCTTGAAAAAGGTGGAAACTACGGAGCCACAAGTTTGGAGCGGCAACCACATCCGATCACTATTTCACAAGTTAAAAATTCAAGATTTTTCAATAATTTTCAAATGTTCTTATCCGTGCATGCATCAATTCAATTATGATCTTCTTGAGGGCTGCCCCGATATTAAAATCGGTTTCTGGATCCCCATCATGCTCTACTCAAATATGCGCCAGTGGGCGGGGATCGGGAAACTGCCAGGCCGACCACTTTAAATGGATTGAGCAGCGGTTATTATGCATCCCAGCAATTACATCGTTGCTCACTTTAATTTCTTTATGGGTTGGCCTGCAGCACTTTGTCCATTTGTAAGCCTAGACATTGATTTTTATTTTATACACTCTAGGCAAATACATTGCACAAATTAAACACTTATGAAATGACAAAAGGAGGACTTTGGCTGGATTACATGCGGTCCCGGAGGACAAGGCGCATGATAATATATTCAATACGCGGTCTTCGAGCAGCCAAATATTAATTTCTTCAAGGATACGGCCCTCCCCTTGCCCTTACTTGCACGTTTGGCCACCCGAGTTTTAGATAAATTCTGTTAAGCGACATTTAGGCCTGATTACACATGACATATCTTGTTTTCACATATACACCACAAGACTAGGAGAAAACGGGGCTTGAATGAGGCAGATTGTTCGTGGTGAGTTTCTGTCACCTATATGTGAATGACTTTTTTATCTTTTTTTATTTTGCATGTTTGCAAACCAAGACAACAAAGCTTGGTTTCAAGAAATTTTAACAAGGCAAATAACCTCATTCATCTTATGAAGAACCACCGGAATGAACCAGAAACTCTTGTTACCTCTACTTTATCAGTCTACTGGTTCCACGAGAGCACAATATGTCACGTGGTAAACATGGCGAAGTTGTAGAACAACCGAAAAAAGCAGATCCGTTTTACGTAATTTTATCTTCTGTTTCTTCAGATAAGCGAAACTGTCAACAAAAATCTTGGACATGAATCGAGTTAGAATACTTTCAGTCGCCAAATATTGTGAATGAGTAACACTGTTGGAATTAGCAGTCATGCTTCACAGTGATTCATTATAATTAACAACATGAAATGTTTACCATTTTATTTTATGGAGTGTCTCCATGTTGCCTGCCATATACCATATGCAGCCCTTATCGTTAGCTGTTGGTATTATATCTTAATATCTAATTATCGGATGCGTGTTTTCCAGGATTTATTCTTACTATCTTTCTTCAGAGTCCGCTGCTGCACTTGCCTTAAGAAAATGACTGGGCAGGTGCGAGAACCACCACACAGGGATATCAGAAGAAGAGCGGCATGACTGATGGCGTGGCCCTCGGACCATTGACCCCTTGTTCTCTTTAACACATTTCGCGGCAAAATATTGAGTCGTAATGTGACAACTAACGCCTCCGACAGCCAGGGCCGAATCAAAAAGACCTCGAACCAATCGAAGAAAAGCTCAAGGCATTGGGCTTTAACTCACAGTTTATCTCGTGAGATATTAACGCTACACTGTCCAAACCACAAAGCCAGTATAGTTATACGACACATCGCCCTCTGAATTTTGTAATATGTATGTCTTAAATAGTTTTTATATCTTAATCGCGAAAATACTGGCTTTACAGTCAACCTGCACTCCCCACTAGATCTAATTATATTGTGATGACCTTACAAAATGATAGCTGAATAAAAGAGCTTTTTTTTCAACTACAATGATGTACATTCCATTTCGTCATACTGCAGAGCTTGCAAATTTTATACGTGGAAAAAGTATCTGCTAACTTTCCGATGTACGTCAAATTGTAATTAATCATAGGTCGCCCAAAACAAAATCATTAGGATATCAAATTCATGTATCAAATTTAAATATGAACATATGGTCACCAATTGTGCTTCAACTTTTGTAAAGCAAGGAATAGCAAAAATCTGCATGGGTATGTATAACTCGGTTATAAAACCCTTTCCGCTGGAAAATGCAAAAGCACATGATGATATGACAGCATGCCTTCGATGCAGAAACAAATATGAAATACGGATGTATTTTTTCAAAAGTGCAATAATGTTGCCTCGCGAAGTGCATGTACTTGTAAACTGTAGTTATAATACCTAATGAATCTCAATAGGCTGAAACGGTACAATAATATTCACGTTCATCTTTCAATCATTACATTACATTAAAAATGATACCATAAACAGCCAAAGGGGAAAATTGCCACTTACCTGTATAATTAGATGTTTTTCCTTCGATAGTTTGAAAAAAAATATCTGCCAACAATATCATTGCAAACATGACCAAAGTTTAGTGTTTTGCGAACCATTTTATCTTCATGTCAAAAATAAATAAATAAACAAATATAATAAAAAATTGAAAAAAAAATTGACCACACCATATCAGAGTGGTTACAACATGTTTAACAACTACATCGTGTTTAACTCTTAAGGATATGCAGACATATTTTAGAATGGAAAATTTTGTCAAGGAAAGGTTCCTCATTTTTAAGTGTCGTTATTGCAGTACAAAGCTTTGGTCATTTGGTTTAAACATATTTTATTTTCATAAGAAACATGGACTAGAAAACAAGCTGTGAAGCTTCTATAAATCCTCCTCCATAGTTATTGAGTATTGCATTGATGAAACCGCGGTTTGAACGTGAACATGGAAAAGAAATGTAGGAAAAGAAAGAAAGTGGCGAGCACAATTGATTAATCTGCACTAAATCTCTTTGTTTTTAAGATGTATTTTTCTACACTGTCAAATAATTCAGTATTCCCCTTAATTGGTTTGTAAACATCACCACACGATAAAATATATCTGCTGACACTAATTCCTGGCTGACCATTTGTTTATTGTTGTATAGTGTGTAGATGCTTGCTGAGAAATATAAGAAGTACCTCATTTCATTGTGTTGACAGATGCCATTTTAGTACCGTTTTTAAACTTTATTATCCTACCCATTATTAGGATTGGTTACTTAATGCCAGACATTTCCCATTTCATCAGGGCATGTATAAGTGACGATAAACCAAAATGCGTAATTACATACTAGGTTTAAATCAGAAACAAGACCAAACCAACCAAAACAGTATGTTCTCGTATGGTCCAGCAAAATCTTATACACGAATCTATGTTCACTAACCTTAAGAAATAATTAATAACTTAATGCTTATAAATACATACCTGTATAAATCCATGAAATTAATACAGATTTTATATACGTTGACACAGATGGGTCAGAGAGAGAGAGAGAGAGAGAGAGAGAGAGAGAGAGAGAGAGAGAGAGAGAGAGAGAGAGAGAGAGAGAGAGAGAGAGAGAGAGAGAGAGAGAGAGAGAGAGAGAGAGAGAGAGAGAGAGAGAGAGAGAGAGAGAGAGAGAGAGAGAGAGAGAGAGAGAGAGAGAGAGAGAGAGAGAGAGAGAGAGAGAGAGAGAGAGAGAATTGCCTGACTACACCGCGGAAGTTTTATTTCAGGCATATATAGGTATCACCCAGTAGATAACAGCAATCAAACATTTTCTGGTAACAAGAATTGTCTCCAACATAAAGTATACATCTAGTACAATTGAGGACACTGTTTTTTGCGGAACACTAAAAATAGGTATTAAATTTGAACCACCTGAGCTTCAACTTGTCAAAAGACCCATTGTAGGTCCAGCTTTTTTACACAAAGAAGATCCACGATAGATATAAAAATGCTTTTTTTATTGCCACTACTTTATTGGTGTGACATCTCACAAAGACTCAAGCTGTCGTACAAATGGCCATACTTTCATTTGAGCAATCGTATAGTCAACGAAGCAATTCACTATAGATCAGAGGAAACAGAGATAGCACATCTTTAAGAAGTGTCTGGTTGCTGCCGAAAATCATAACTATGTGTATTAATCTTAAAGCGAGGTCTGCTTTGTCATTGGGATTCTTGCACATTTTGCAAAAACTGAATTTCACGCGCCCTGGGCAATAATTTATCTCTCCACTTCTCCGGACTCATCCTCATCCGGCTTGAATACCCGTGAGTGACACGTAATATCCTTTTTACATGGGGAGTATTAAATGATTTCCCCCGGTAGCTAACCTAGGGGTGATTTGAGCCAGAGAGGCAGGCCCCACAATTGCTTGCCTTTTTTGAATCAATTTAGGCGTGAAACTGCAAACGCTACCACCCAACTCTCTCGCCCGAATACGAAACTATGGATCACATAGGATCATCTGCAAAGTTAGTCTTTTGGGAGAATCAATTGTGGTCCTTATTTTATTGTGGGAATTAATCGGTGCTTGCTTCATTTACTTCCAGTGCCGGACACCTCTTATTTGAATATTGCGAGTAAAGGTACACGTAGGTCGGTTAACTGCAGGATCTTACCACCAACCCAAAGCGGATCGTATTCAGTTGGCCATCACCCAATCTGAACACCCAGATGGCGGCAGAAATATTCTACTTGTCCAGAAATTTGTCTGGCACAAATAACTCCAAATGAAATGTAAATACAGGTACTTGAGAAATATTTCAATGGATCTTTTTGCCGTGTTATGTTTATAAGAGTGATTATATGGTATTAAAAATATGATAAACATGCTAAGATGTAATTAATCGTCCAGATTTCAACGTAAACGAAAGAAGTATTCAACTCTATATAGCTGTGAACATTTCGTGTCACTTAAAAAAAAAAAAAAAAAAGCAACGACATTATATGTAATGGTGGTAACTAACATCTAGTCCACTTGGCATTGTTATCCAGGGCTCCACCAGCATGCACAAGTGAGAAACCACTCTGGTTTGCTTTTCTGTTGTGGCCAAATCTGAGCAAATCACAACATACTGCGAGGTGTGAGGAACTCTTGGCAGCTGACGCAGAAAGAAGGAGTAGGAGAGAAAAAGCCTCTGGAACAGCAGACGGTGGCTACGCAAGGAGGCACCTCGTGGTAGCCTGCAGGTCTAGGCAAGTGATGCTTTCACGCCTAAAGGTCTCGGTGCTAAGCATTCTCGTAAAAAGCCTGGCAGGAAGGGCGCACTTTCTATATATACTTTCCATAACCCATCAGTATAGTTTAACTCATGGTGTTCATGTAATTGATTGGAGAAGTTAGTTTTTATCCCATTGATTACATTAAGTTGATACCGTAATGGATGCCTTAGTTTCTTAAACTGTCCATTTGTAAAATGCTTTCCTTTTTCGTGACCAAGACAGTTAGAGACAATGCCTGGATATATTGTTGTATTTCACAAGTTATAATCCATCCACCACGGGGAGTCGAAAAAAAAAAAATGAAAAAGAAAAAGAAAAACACCAACAAGAAACAACCCCCCCCCCCAAAAAAAAGTAGGTAAATAATCAATCAAACAAAAAAAAAAAAAAAAAAAACAAAAACAAAAACAAAAAAAAAACAAAAAAAAAAAATAAAAAAATAAACAAAAAACAAAAAACAAAAACAAAAACCAAAAGAAAAACCCCCAAAATGATACGAGTAAACAGAGAATATTTTTTAATGGTGAATTATTTTATTGTGTCTGTTCCCGTTCTGATTTGATAAAATATTATCGTTCAACGACAGCAATTCTTCTGGCAAAAGAGCAAAATTTACAAGACACGATACATTAATTTCCTAAATTAAAGTTTGAATAAGTACAAAGCTCACATGCCAATTCCTCACATTAACTTACTTCTCTTCTTCTAGGATACACTATCATACTTTCAACTTCATAAATAATCGATTGCACACATTGGCCGTTCACATTACAAGGGCACAGCATACGCGTTTGACCAACGTCAGATTGGATTAATTAATACAACAACAGATCTTTTTATTTTTTACATTCATGTACGCAGATTCACGTAGCGATGCATGGATGAAGATGAAAAAGCAAGGAAGCACGTCATGTGAAATGGTGGTGGTCGTTTAAACTACTTTACAATAAGTATCATTAGGTGCACTCCCCAGATTGACAATCGACGGCCGCACACACCAGAAGCATTCGAGTAATTGGACCTGACCACAACCACCTGTCCTGTCAAATGCGAAGCAGCGAACTCCATTGTCCCGGAAGCTTGCCTTTGTGCTCCCATATTCATCACACTACCTGTTCATTTACCTGCACAAACTGACATACAAACTTGCGGGTGGGTGGTTGGGTGGTTCGGTGGGTGGCTTTATACTCAGCGGTGAGTAGTTTCAAATAAACAAAGTGGATGCTCGCTAAAATGTCAATCAAAGACCGACATGTGGATGTACAGCTTTCTCTCTCTACCTTAGTTGGTACATCGAAATCAAGATAAATATAGTACATTAGACAAAGAACCCATTCAGTGTCACATTGTGGACTGAGTCAACAGCTTTCTTACGCTCGCTTTATCGCTCCCAAAGCTCACAAGGAAAGCTGGCAACCTGGACTATTATGTTTTATGTAAGTACTGGCATACTGGCGCTTAAATAAAATATCTTTTTTACAAAGAACTTGAATCTGGCATTTTTATTATAACTGAGAGCAGCTCGCTGTGTGAGTTAGTCACAGTTGGCACTGAAAGAGTTAATTCGTTATTAATGCCTCAGAGTGTAGCACTAAATGTCCTTCAGTTTCGTCTTCAGCCTGAAGTGAAAAATAAATATAGATGTTCATCACAGACTCGTACAAATGTCGGCCTTATTCCATACACGGTGTCTGGTTGCTCATCCTATATCAACTAAAATTGTCAAGACGTAAAATTGTGAACGGTTGAAAGGTACACTTGCTAATTAGGAACGTACATATATTCAAGCAAGCAAATTTCGGTTCATTGCGATATCCGCATATAACACTGTGATTCCAACTTTCAGACAAGAAACATTTCTTGCTGATTCGCCAATTTTTCTGCCAGGTTTAAAACAAATCTGTTGTGTATCACCTATAATTTCTTCCAAAATGATGGCTGAGGCAAATAGCATGCATAACATTGATTTGTAAGAATTCTTACACAGAGATTACTCAACTTACATTTCTCGGTCGATTGAGCCCAGCTAAGGAAAATTTAGATTGTGTTATGTTTTGATCTTGGCCGCATTTCAAGTGTGCTCTCAGTGGACAATACCTGCATCTTTCATTGCGTTTGTGTCGTGTCAGACAATGTCATCAGCAGTTAACAAATTGTTTAGATACCATTGATCATGCCAGTTCATGTAAAATTGCAGAAACGAGACATGTTTTACATCCATTGTACAGAACATGCTCATAAGCCAGAATCACTTAAATAAAAAATTCTATGAATGTGACGTCTGCAACCAAATTACGATAATTTAAGTTAATATCTTCGGTCACAGAAATTATGTATTTGATATTTAGTATATTACGGACCATGTGGTTGGATTAAAATCAGAACAATAGTTTTGTACAGTTGATGGTTTACGTTAATCTAGCTGACTTTCAGATTTTTTTCACATGTTTTGGAAAATGTATTTTATGGACCTAGATTTTTCTCGGTGTCTTCCTTTACTCCTACTTGATGATTACAAGTGTCCTCTTAGCTAAAAATGACCTGCATTCTTGAACAGTTGTATCAACGTTTGCAGTCAAGTATTGTATACTTTCTTTGATTCTACTTGCACATTGGTACACCCTTCCTATTATCAATATCTGTAGTAATTATTGTCAGTCAATGAAAATTTACTATATGTCAAAATACAAAGATAACTTATATATATATATTTATATATATATATATATATATATATATATATATATATATATATATATATATATATTCGTGTATAAGTATACATTGGAAGATTTAAATTGTGATTGACAAATATAGATACAACATGACTTCGCAATTAAACATGCTGAAGGAACTGGGCACTGGTGTGCGTTCAAAATGTACAACAATTACACACAAGTAGACATCTAAACGTTCTGAATTTGTTACATCATAATAACATGCGTGAGCCTGTTTTGTCTCACGTAGGTATCACTCTGTTGCACATAAAAAAGAGCACAATGTAACATACGCTCTGTTCTTGTGGAAAAGTTAATCTGCATTAGGGCGTTACTTTTAATTGAATATATGATCTGAATCCAAAACTCCTTTCGTCGTGAAACAACAATGATAATTATACTGACAATTATAATGATTTATGGATTTCTCAATGTCTGGAAAAGCACAAGCAAAATGCATCGAAACCAAGGTACAGAACTGAGAATACGCAAAATTATACATATAAAGCAAAATAAGATAAAAACAACTGGAAAAAATCACAAGCACCGACGGACACTTACACTTAAGACCGACACACTGTAGGAATGTGAGCACAATCAATAGAAGTAAAGAACGGACACCAAAATAAAGACATACAATGACGTAAAATGCGTTGAAGAAACAATACAAGATCTTAAGAAGCATTAGTTAAAAATTGGGTAGTTTCACGCGGATCTCATATCCAGTACGTTGCAGTCTGTGTGTCTAAGAAGGAAGTAAAGAGAGTTCGCGATGCCGACATGTGGCTTCACCCCTGTAGGAACATGATTCATCAGAGATTGGGGAATGCTGAATGCAAGTTTTGAAGGCTGAAGGATTCAAGTTAGACGTGCGGTCCACTAAAGTTCTTCACCTGGAATATCAACGAACGATCAATGTTTTTATATAGAGTGCATTAACCAACGGTATATCTGTAGAGAGCAAATTTTCAAAGCAAAAACCGCATTCAGGGATGGTCAAGCATGCATTAATAGATTTCATAACTTGCTTCGATACATAATGTTCTCCATCGGAACTTGTCTTAAGGAATTTGAACTTATACCTTTCAGTTAATTTTCATAATGGTATCTCTATAACTTATCATTCAGTGTTTCTTTGGGCTCATTGTATCTAAAGCATGCATTTCAACATGTAGTGCATTCTGGCAGCCCCACCGGAAGAGTCACGATTATCTATACAAATTATTTCCTGACCCTCATGTTTCATAAACAGGGGCGTGTGCCTTTACACTTATTTTAGATTTCGAATTTGTCTGGCCATCACTGAAATGTGGTGCCATGACGTACGATTAGGCATAAAGATTTTATTATTTCCAAGTCCAGGACAAATATATTCCTCAGACCTTAAACAACGTGATGACCTTGAAGTTTCCATCTGATTAGCGGCTTTCTGACATGCCCCTGTTGCATATGGGTTAACTGGTCTAACTTGCGCTCCTCCAACATCGGGGTCATGATTTAACACTTCGTATAGTTATGACAACAAAAGTACATCATTACTAATAATACTACGTTCAAATTTTCTCAATAAGAGACTTTGATTTTAGCACCAGCAAGCCTGTATTTTCACACATAAAACAATTGCACTTGTCAACAGTTTCCTAAGCGCACATTGGGCGCAAAACGTGTCAAGGAAAAGTGCAGTTTGGCATTAAGTTTATAGCGAAATCTCCCATATTAAGACCACCTTTGGGGCTTAAAGTGTCTTTGGATAGAATTGTTTATTTGTAGGTGTCCTTACGAAGAGATTCTACAGAGTATGTATGTATTTATGTATGTATGTATGAATGTATGTATGTGTGTATGTATGCATGCATGTTTGTATGCATGTATGTATGTGTGTATGTATGTATGTATGCATGCATGTATGTATGTATGTATGTATGCATGTATGTATGTAGTGTGTGTATGTATGTATGTATTTATGTATGTATGTATGTATGTGTGTATGTATGCATGTGTGTATGTATTTATGTATGTATGTATGTATGTATGTATGTATGTATGTGTATGTATTTATGTATGTATGTACGTATGTGTGTGTATGTATGTATGTATGTGTGCGTGTGTGTATGTATGTATGTATGTATGTATGTATGTATGTATGTATGTATGTTTGTATGTATGTGTGCCCATATTGCCTATAAATATTCTCGTGCCTCAAGGTTCAGTGTAGAATTATAGAGCGAGCAGCAGGAGAGTTATACCATAAATTACTTATGTATATTTTCTACAATACTTGTCTTCATGCTGCAAATCTACTCTTCTGCTTTAGTTCAATTTTGCTTTCAATTTTGTTTGCGGCAGTTATTTTTCAAAATCCTTTTTCGTGTCGACTCATCTACAGTGTTCCAGCTATTACTTCATTTCAATGCGACTTTAGGCCTACCAAATCATTTACATACCCTGTACAGCAATTAAAATTTGTGATGAGCGTTTACGAAGACAATTGTGGCATTCATCAACGGCGGCTTTGTTCACATTTTTTGTTGTAGTTAGTGTTTTATCCGTACTTTGATGTGACAAAGCTCCCAAAATTGAACCAAAACTTGTGGCATTTAATAGAGATTATTTGATGGGCATTTGTTGTATGGCATATCTACAGCAACGTTTCAAACGTGCAAAACTATTTTCACTGTCCTGCTATTTGTGTTGCAAATCGCGAGACAAGTTAACTGGTCTTGGCAATGAACTACTTCTTTTTTTATGTTTTCACGCATGCTCGTTGTGCTGTTGGCCAGCTGTGCACATTGTTCATGGGAAAAGGCACCTTTGATATTGTGTCTATCATGATTTCGATGATCAAAAATGATTTATGGTGTATTACTCAGGGCTTGTTTGACATACTGACAGAGAATTGGATGAAAACTTTGATGATTATAATGGTTTGAGTTATTTACCTATCCGTGCAACTTACCGTATGAAAATAGTAGATAACAATTTTCAGTTTTGCCTTAGCAATATCCATGCAGCTTTCTGTGTGAAATTCTAGATAAAATTTTCAGTTTTGCCTAAGCAAGATTTCACGCGACTTGCAAATTGCACAACATTGTCACCGAGATGATAGCGGACAAGATTACTAGACCAATTGCATAGTATTTCTCTTCTGGTAGTGATTCTGATTACAAAATATATTTAGGGCTAGGTGTTTAACGTAAAACAATAAATATTACACAGACGTGCTATGGAACCGAATCACACAAAGCAAAGTACTTTCTCAGTTGTACACTATACGATAAGATACCGAAGGGAACTAAAGAGAATATCTAGAACACACCCAGACCTTGTCTCGTGGATCAAACTTTGCAAACTGAAACTGAACGCAAACATCTTGGACTCATACTGCGATCGGATTTGACATGATCCAGTCACATTAAAGAAATTACTAATAAAGGCATGAAAATTGTTAGTGCTTTGAAACAGTTACAAATGCGTCTCAGTAGAAAATCCCTAGAAATCTTGTAGCTTTCTTTCATTAAAGTGTGCGTGTCAACACACACTCTTTTTTCTTTTTTTCTGTCTTTCTTTCTTTCTTTCTTTCTTTCTTTCTTTCTTTCTTTCTTTCTTTCTTTCTTTCTTTCTTTCTTTCTTTCTTTCTTTCTTTCTTTCTTTCGTCTTTCTTCTTTACCAGTTAATTTGTTCGACACTTTTCTCGGACACTATTATACATAGAAACTCCAAACTTAGCATGATTGTACCTCCATACAAGGAGTTGGACCTTTTTATACAGGGGAATGAAGATGTTTAAAATTATGCAAATTAGGGGCATTTGAAATTAAAAATCTTGAATATTTTCAAAAGTATAATAGATAGAGATGTCATTCCAACTTCTACTAGGGGTTATTGACCATTGCGCATGTAAAAACAAAAGTTGTAGCAATTTAAATTATGCTAATTAACAGCATTTGAAATTTTAAAACTTGACTATCTTCAATACTGTTATAGATAGAGATGTCATTTCAACTTCTACTAGGGGTTGTTGATCGTTGCGCATGGAATGAATAAAAAGCAAAAGTTGAAGCACTATAAATTATGCTAATTAGCAATATTCGAAATTTTCAATCTTTAATATCTTCAACACTATAGGGATGTCATTCCAACTTCTACTTGGGGGTTGTTGACCATTGAGCACCCAATGAACTAAAAACAAAAGTTGTAGCAATTTAAATTATGCTAAATAGCACCATTATAAATTTTAAATCTTGAGTAACTTCAATGCTATAATAGATAGAGATGCCATTCCAACTTCTACTCCTGTATTATGGAATGGTTGAACATTGCTAAACCAATATGCTCTGAAGACACACATACTGATTTCCTATGCAGCAAATCATCTTTTGTAGTTCACCCTGTTCTTGAATATGGATCTGCTCTCTGGGATAGATGTACATCATCGGAATCTGAACGATTAGAGAATGTGCAGCTAGCAGCAGCACGAGTTATAAAAGGTGCAACAAGATGTACCAAGCACCAACCGATGTATAAAGAGGCAGGTTTAGAAATATTACCGGAACGTCAAACCAAAAGTAAATTAATTATATTGGCTGTTTCTGTTTCTCAATCGTTTTTGAATAAAATATGTTTAAGCCAAGTAAATTAACTTTTTTTTTGTTTTTGTTTTACAAAATTGTCCATGCATTGGCTCCCTTTTATTTGCAGAATCTACCCCCGAACTATGTTCATGGTAGAAAGTGCTATGAAGTACGATCATATCGAAATCTTTCGAAAGTACGCACTCGAACCAATCTCTTTGTATCGTTTCCGTCAAACTTTGGCACAGGCTTCGTGTATGTTCATGTGCGAAATTCTGAAAATGCCGATGAGTTCAAATCCAGGCTGAATAAGAATACAAAGAAATGTAATAACTTATGTTCCTTAGGGGACAGGACAGTAACAGTCCTTCACGCACGCTTGCGAATGAAATATAGTATACTTTGGTCAGGTTTGTTCAATAACGGTGTTGTAGACTCTCAAAGATGTGCCTGTGGTACCGCGAACGAGGATGCTTTTCATCATTTTTGTGAATTGCAAATGTATGAAATATAGAATTCATCATGACGAGCTTCAAAATTCTGTCCTTCCTCTCTCGCATCTTTCTCTGTCGAAACACTTTTATTTGGGTCCAAAACTGTACTTGCAAAGAAAATGAAGATTTTATAAAGCTGTTCATAGATATATCATTGAAACAGCTAGATTTGACATTCGATTATATACGAGATTTACTGTTATATACATGGTTACATAATTAGAGAGCCGACTCCAAGTACCCTTTCTCTATCTGTGAACACGTACCGTGCTGTGTTATTCTTCCAGTCTTGTGGCTTACCATTCTATCTGTCCTTGTCACAGCAGCGTTTTTCTTCGCGCCAGTCCTGAGCGTTGCCAATGGTCTTCTTTAATTTCTCTCTTTTGTGTGCAAGAAGGATTGGTAAAGGGCACCGCCCTGTTTCCTAATTGCGTCAATAAAACTTGTTTAAACCAAGAAAGCTGACTATAGCCATAATACACCAGATATGACTGCTTTAAATACCACACAAGTAACTTTAGTTAGATATGGAAATACATTTATGAAACTGGAATATTCGCTTCATTTCACCTGTTTTTCAGTTGGTATCAACTCCCCCCCCCCCACATAGACAGACTTCTTGGAAATATAACAATGGCAAGCAGCTTCCGAAGCAGTCTACATGTTCCTGAATATTGCCAATGGCTTCAGTAACGCGTTAACTCTCTTACGTATGGGATTCTTGAGTAAAGATGTTGACTCAGTACCATGCATGGTTGCTCAAGGGTTCAGAGTTTTATGGATCCATGTAATGAATTTTATTACTTTGATAATAATAACAATCCAGACCTACGACCTTCTCGTGGTGCACGTACATTTGGGTGACCCTGGAACCAGGGCGTGTAAGTGTTGCCAAGCAAAAATATAGCTCTTTCAGCTTATTCAGGTACATTAGCTTATACAATGACATGTACATATGCTATTGCTGCCAAAGACGAATCCATCTTCACTGCGCGGTTGCTGGTAGTGACTTCTGTCCCACACAGTGTGCACTCACTTGTTTTGAGTCAATTCCTATGCAATCACAGTGGACATCTCCAACAATAATTACATCTTCTGCAAATTAAGATCTTTGTTGTCAAGCTTTTGCTTTTTATTGACAGCCAACTAAAGAATCCTTGTTCCTTCAGTTCCTGTACATACTCTGTTCAACGCTACGTCTGTGGGTATGGTTGGGGTTTTGTTTCTTCGGGCACTTTCATTTCTTTCTTCCCATGCATGCTGGTTCATGCGTGCGACCAGCAAGAAGCACGTGTGTTTTAACTGTTTCTAGTACTCTTTGGGCACTGGCATGAACGCATTACATGTCAGGTGGTTAATTATCCTTTACCCGCATCATCACCAACTCATCCGCGCACTTCAGTGGAGTCATATGCACAAGATCGTGGACTAATTATCATAATATTCAATGCTAAAATGACCTCCAAGCACGCGCTGTATTTTGAAAGTGTTATAAATTTACCTTATGGAATTCTTTCAAACTTGCAATTGTGACAAGCATCACTCTTCATGACCTCATTCCCTTTGTACACGTCACCTTGCTGTTGCTCGAAGCGACCTTGTATCTTTGCAATGTGGCCCTGGCCAATACGTTCGGCAAGATGACATAGGTTAACCACTTTGTTGATTGGAAGGAGCGTCTTCAATGCTTTCATATCACCTAAAACTTTTACCTTAACAGACTTCTATAACATAACAATTAATAATAATTTAAACTGATCCATTATGTTGATAACAATGTTGATCTTTGTCAAAGTATTCTCCACAGCAAGCATACATGGGTCAGCTGAGCTATCAAAAGTTACTTTACGTCACTCTGACATATGATGAGATGCAGTTTAACGTAAAAACAGATCTACAGGAAAACAATTTCCAATCACTAAGCGTAGTAAATGTATAACAATGTATAATTATTAGTACATGTATTCTATGTGAAGCAAATTGTAGGAAGAAATGTAACTCCTTAGCTGTCTTTCCGATTTCTTACTATTTTTTAGTTGTTCTATAATCAAAGGTTTGCCTGTGATGGCATGTACAATTGTAATGTATTTGATATTTTCCCGCGTGTTCTTTGGACCTCTGTGGAAACGAATCACCGATAATGTTCCTTTGTGTTGGTATTAATGACTCGTTTAGCTCTTTGGTTCATCACTTGTGCCTCATCTCTCCCGAATCTACATACCTATTTTCATTAACGTCTACTTAAAAAAAAAAAAAAGAAAAAATCGTGGTTCATTTGGAGTCTGTGATACCAAGGAATGAACTGAACATTTAACAAAATATTGCAGAGACTTCACTAATTGCTCTTTCATAAATGTCACCTAAGTATTTTTGTCAATTTGCTAGGCAGACGGACAGACAGACTGACAGACGGATAGATACACAGACAGATATAGATAGATATACAGATAGCTAGACAGACAGTCTAACAGACAGAGAGACAGACAGACACACAGACACAGACAGGCAGACAGACATGCAGATAGATAGATAGATAGATAGATAGATAGATAGATAGATAGATAGATAGATAGATAGATAGATAGATAGATAGATAGATAGATAGATAGATAGATAGATAGATAGATAGATTGATTGATTGACACACAAACCGTATTTATGGATATCTTTTGCCAAATTAACGGTATGGCAGGAAAAGGTGGCTGAGTTACAATGTTAAAAAAGCTAAGTTGATATTCATTCTACAAGGTATCGTTTGGGCCTACCACTATCATTCACGTTGTAAAATCAAGGTTACAAATTTGTTTTCTGTGAGTTTTTAATTAACTTAATTATTTTTTTCTGTTTGTTTTGACCTTTTGTATTACAGTGCTTTCTGCACTACACCGGGTCCCCTTTCCTATCATATGCAAAAAAAATGCATTCGGTTATATGTATGTTCCTTATGTTTGGATTTAAATAAGTTTCCAAAAATGAAAAAAATATTTTGTGTTTAATTGACCTTGTCTGACTTCTGAATGGGCTATTTATGGGTCTCAAATTGACAATTGTCCACCACTCTTCAAAAATCATTTTCAGTGCTGAAGCTTTTTAAGCACATTAAACTTCAAAGGTCACAAAGTTAGATTGTAGTCCTTGACATTTACAAGTTTGCGGCCAATTTTGGTCGTCCCTTGAAACAGTTTTCCCATGAGACTTTTCATGACGATTAAGCTGTTGATTGATGGTGACGACATGTCGAGAAGATTTTGAAACTTCGATAGCAGGCCCAAAATCACACAGGAAAACCAATGGGTGTTGGATGATTATCAGGCTTGCAACCTCATTCAAAATTTGTAGTAGCTTTGTTTTTGAATTGCTCTGTGCATGTATTTCACACTGATTCTGCAGTAGTTATCTATTAAAAGGACTTTTTGATATCAAGCCGCTCATAATTTAAACTATGGTAAACAAAATGTAGTGTATTGCCGTAGGTCGGATTTGATATGACAACTGGAAACTGGTTCTGGATGCTGATAGGATAATGGGTCTTCTGAAATGTGCAATAGCCCAGTTGAAACAAAAACAGTAACAACGAAAAGTAGTTAACACTTAGAACTGGCGATATATATATATATATATATATATATATATATATATATATATATATATATATATATATATATATATATATATATATATATATATATGTGACCTATGTAAAGTTGAGAAGGGCCTTTTTTCCAGAAACTAAGCTGTTTCCCATGATTCCATCAAGACATTAATTATGGCAATACCACTCACTCATGCACGTGTAGTCTTTATGTGACGCTTGAAGTGTCTGGAGATACAAGTGCTAAGTGGATCATCACTGGTCTAATGGCCTTCTGTGTTCTTCTGGAATCCCCTACCCTGGCCATCAAATTATCATCTGCCAGATGTTAAAATGGCGGGAACATTTTTAAAGTGCGACTTGCACACGCCATACACACGCTTTGTACGTTCGTGCATACGGCTGGATGGCAATATATCTCTATAATTTTGCTTTTGATGATCCATTCAACCGATTTGAGATTTAATTTTACGACGAAGCCGCAAGCCAGATGCGTGAATATAATTACAAACACGTGTCCATTCTACAAGACGTGTTGTTCACTCCCATGGAAACCACAAGAACTTGCAGGTTTCTGACCACAGAATTAAAAAAAACAACAATATATATATATATATGTATATGGAGTTTAAGAACATAATTTAAGTAAAATTTGCCACTGCTGGCGAAAATATTTTGTGCTTGAAGAGCTCAAAGTATTACGTTTAGAGATAAGCAAGACAACGGTTTAGTAATTTTGCTAAATGGAGATTATCTTGAACGCTTTGTTCCAGTTATTGTTGCAATGTACCCCGCGTAGTTACATTGGTCTTTACTATGTTAAGGTTGAGATCGGACGAGTAAGATAATTGTAGACAAAAATGCTCAGGAAAAGACAGAAATCACTCAACCCTTTCCTTGGGCATCCCAAATCATATCAAACTCTATTATTGTGCATTGAGGGGGCATATTGCCTCATATTGTAGGGTAAACTGACAGAAACATGCTGGTGAATTTAACATGGACCACATCTTATGCGCAAGCATAGAAGTGGCGGGAAATGTGATCCCCTCATTGGCTTCAGCAAATATTGCATCTTGCCAAGTAATTGGTCTATTTCAACAGGACGATGTGCTGTTGAGGAAGTGAAAAGTGAACAAATATTTCCTCTGTTTTAACCCATCTGAGGGCCTTTTAGGAAGTAATTGCGTTGAATGGGAACCCCATTTCATGATGGGAGGATAAATTGCCGTCTTTGATACAGTTTAATCACATACGACCCCTGTTTGCAGACGACAGCCTTTTGAGACAGAATACGCGTGAAATGAACACGAGCGGCCTACATACAATCTCTTGCTGAGCCAGAGCTTCTATTCACATTGTCTCTCATAGGATTTCTTCGTGCAGTCTATGAATTGAATTCTGCAAATATGCATTTCTGATGAACATTTTCTTTAAATATGTACCTGTCAGCCACGGAATGGTGGATGGTATTTGCTGTACTCCAAAGATTCAATAGCGTCCGCCTCTTGGCTGCCGCCATGGATAAACGCGCGCATCTGTCCTTTATGCAAGAGCGCTCCATGCAAGGAGACGTACTCCAAACTCCACTCTATGGCCAAGTCCCTGGTACTTGGTCTAATTAGGGTTGATCGCTTCACAGGTAATTCGTCCATTATAAATATTAACCACCCCAGTATAACAATAACTTCTCAACTTTCGTTATTAATTATTGTATTTAGAAGATTGATGTAGCGTTTTTACAATCGAGAGAGCAGGGAGTCGCTAATCTGTGGCAGGACTTGATCGCATTAGGTCATTTTTCTCCGGTCACTCTCTTTCAAGCTTCAATCAAGTAATTCACTTTATGCCTTCGTCAAATCGATGCAATAATTGAAGTAATCCACTTAGCATTATTCGTAATTCTCAGGGTAAACATTTGTTGAGGGGGTTCGCTAGATTGCTATTACATATTTGATGCGCACTCTGATATCATTTTAATCTCTTAAATGGCGTGTTCATCGAAGCCGACATCGCAAAGATTTCTGAGTGGGGCTGAATCTGGACTTAAAATGATCCCCAATGTTTGCCTGAATGACTGCTATACTCCAGAAAAAAGTTTCGAGAGGCTTTCAAGTGTCTCATGTCGAACCTCGGGTAATATCATTTTAATCAAATTATGCAAATATTGAAGATAATTCATCTAGGATGTGCAAAACCCTTCCAGGCATAAATGGATCATTTGAGGAATTTGGAAGATCTAAGCTCTCTTAATGCACAGCCTTTTCACAGTCTTCGAGCGTGACATTGTTATCATTTACTGTTTACACCAATCAAACCGTGCAAAGGTGGCACGTGCCACGGCTCGCTCGGCAGTGATTTGTTGTTTACACCAATCAACACTTTGAGACGAGGCGCGTGCCAGTCACGCGAAGCAATTCCAATTCCTATGAATTTTCACCAACGTCAGCAAAACTGAGGAGAACCGTGTGTAACCGGGCATTGGAAATGGAGCTTCTTCAGACTATCCTGTGGCGTTCCGGCGTGTATTTCTACGTATTTAATTGATTTGTCAAAATTCTCGATGCACAATGAATCTCTCCCCACGGTCCTCCTGGCCTGCGTGTGCAGCATGGAGGCCGGGCAGGTTAATGGCCCGACCGGCCCGGTATATCCCATGTTGCACCATTGCGACATATGAGCTGTTTCTCTGAATTAGATGTAATTCTCATCAAATTTGGACACGGGCACTGGCAACATTTATTTGTGTGTGATGAACTAGTAGCATTGCACTAACAGTTTCAAGAATTAAATTTTGAAGAATTGATCCAGAGAGAAACAAATAATGCAATTCTTTCTGCAAGATATCACAATCCCAATTCTCTCCATTGATTTTTAAGTGCCCCAAACGAAATTTACTCCCTCGCTGCATGGGCATGTGTTTACTGAATGGCTTCTCCAGATTTACCGTCGCGGCTTGTTAGCCGCCGGTTGCAAAATAACAACCATGGCCGGCAAATTATATTTGGTGCATAATAGACTTTAGTTAGCGACCTAGCTCGCAGAGATATTCTTTGCCACACAGAGACAGGTTGACACTGAACTTGCAAGGGTCAGCAAGGAACAAGGCTGGTCAAATTAGACCAAAAAGGTCATCTTTTGACATGAATTTTGATGTATTACGATGGACAGCGCTGTTAAATGTTGGCCATCATGCATATAAAGACCCGCTAACAGTGACCATGCCCCAAAACAATTACCAGACAGTATCACCTGCCAAAAGATGACAACGGAGTTTCCTGATTCTGAGGGAAGATACTGCTGTGACACCTCACTGAGGCTAAACGCCAGCACCAGCCAGGACCATGTGTGGCAATTTTCTTGCTGTGAGCTGACTCGCATATACAATGTTAACGTTTTTATTGAAAGCGTAACTTTATGGAAGTCGAATATTACAGTGAAAATTAACGAGATGTAATCAACTTGCGGCGTGCATAGGAATATCTACTCTTTCACCCAACAGTAGTTTTTCATCACTATTCGCAAGGTAGTGATTCTAATAATTACAATGTAATAAAAAAACAGAAACTCAACAAAATCATGTGTATTTTCTGCTTGCCTCTTCCATTGTTACAAAGAGCTAATAACGATTCAAATGAGCACTAATGCGCGTTATCTTGGTTGAGTATATACGCAGCCACATAAATTCATCTAGATATCAAACAAATGTGTGGTCAGAAATGAGGTTTTGTATCTTCATTATATTTATTCCTATTTTAATCTATTATAAAAGAGAACCAAACATGAGGCCACGATATCTAACAGGGATGAAAGTCACATCACGGTGGTAAGAGAAAACAATGGCACACTTTTTTATTTCGTCACAGATTCTTATATATATATATATATATATACATGTAATTAAAATGTCACTTATTATGTTGTCTTTTTCATAGGTTGATAATTTACTGCCTGGAATGTTGTCCACAATAACTGCCTATTCTCATCAATCCGTTTTGCATTTTCCCTTTTCATTGTCAGCAAAAAAAACCCAAAAAACAAACAAAAAAACAAAAAAAAACAAAACAAAACAAAAAAACAAAAAAAAAAACAAAAAAAACCAAAAAACAAAAACAAAAAAACAAAAAACAAAAAAGAAAAAAAAAAAAAAAAAAAAAAAAAAAAAAAAAAGAAAAAAAGACAAAGAAAAGAAAAAGAGAACAGGAATGATGTCGAGGACAAATGAAGCCTGTATGGATGGACAGTATGTTATTCCGGTGTTGTAACTGTACTGTCCTCTCTACTAATCAACCAAAAAAGGCAAGTCTAAACAAATTTGTCTTTTCATTGTAAGTGTCCGTGTTTTCTTTCGTCTCTATCGATTAACCTGTGTTCTGAATACAAATGACAGCAGAGGCCATACCTCTGAGGGCAAATGTTAGATACGAGGTACAAAAGGTCCCACTGTGTCTTGTCTGATTTCTAAGTGGCATCAAAGATTCAGTTATTCGATAAGTGGCCCTTGACAGTGTTGAACCAATCCAAGAGACAAGGGATTTTCGTCAAGACAAATATAAAACAAATTTTCCCACTTCTCTTTGTGGAAAATATAGTTTATCCACACTGATAAAAACATAAAAATATGTATTTTTGAGTGATTCATGTCAAAGAGCTATTTTTAGTATTTGTTCGCGCAACACAACTAATATCATGCGTCAGACTTCTAAGTCCAGGTTTATATCAGGTGGACATTGTTCCACGGCTTGTTAATGCTAATTTAGAAATTTATTTGCATTTTAGTTGTTCAGCAATATGTGTACAAAATAGAGATACATAAACGGAGTAATGTATATCAAATAGTTTTAGCCCCCCTCACATATGTATAAATAAAAATGTGACAAACCCCTTTGCGTTTTGAATGTATGGTAGAACACATTTTTGAAAAACGCAGGTGTCAGTCAGGCATTGCGAAAAGTTTGACATGTTCCATTCAGAAAAAGAACACATAAATAAATAAATAAATAAATAAATAAATAAATAAATAAATAAATAAATAAATAAATAAACAAATAAATAAATAAATAATGATGATGATGATGATGATGATAATAATAACAATAATAATAATAATAATAATAATAATAATAATAATAATAATAATAATAATAATAATAATAATAATAATAATAATAATATAACTAAATAAAATAAAATAAGGTGGAAATTTAAATGTTCAGGTTGTGTCAAACATGATCAAACCTTTGAAATTCCAACATTTTACTTTGAAAGCTACGACCATGAAGTCAACCTGCTCGTACAGGGCGGCAGATTGCAATGTTTCACGCTATATTTTATGTAGCTTAATTTCTTACAGAATGGAGAGGGATTTGGGTTGACATTGACATACTGCATGTGGGATGTCTCAGGGGGACAAGCTGTGTGCGCAGCCCGAGAACTGAAATGAGCAGAACACCGGTCCAAAGCAATAGGTTGCTTGATTACTAATGCAGAAGAAAGACTTATTTCGACAGCAGTGACGAAAAGTTGCAAGTGAGGTCTTGTATGAATAGGCCATTTTATACATGAAACGCTGCTCTGTGACCACTCTAGTTTCAAATTCTGTGCTGGGCCGAACGAAAGCAAAATTAAAGAAGCAGCTAAAAATACAGTTACACAAAACCCAAACAAAACACCCTCCCTCCCAAAAAAAAAGACAAACAACAAAAAAACCCAAACAAAACGAAAACAAAAGCAAAAACAAAAAACAAAAAGCAAAAAACAACAACAAAATAAAGACAAAAACAAAAAAAACAAAAAAAAAAAAAAGAAAGAAAAAACAAAAAAACAAAAACGAAAAAAGCTCTTGATCAGCTCTATTGATTATCTCTATATGTTCACATTGTGACGGGTATATTACATGGATATGATCTTCGATTGAGGCTAATTAGCTGTACATAATTGAACTAATGGATCATCAATTTCCAGGCCACGTGCAATCTCTATATTTCTTTCAAACTGCCATTTTGTAATCGGGCATATTGGTCTATAAATTGCCAACGGTGAATGTGTTTTGGACAGCTGAAGATCCACACAAACATGATGGGCGATTCAAGGTGACAGCCGTACGCCTAGGAACTCCAGTTCTGTAATATTAGAATATTGAAGAACGAGGGCCAGGCGGTGAGAGGTAGCCCTCATGTATGCACGGCAATACAAATTATGACCAACACCAAATGTTGGCCCAAGGGCGTATGATTAGGCCAGGCCACTTTGACATGCTCAGCAAAACGCACAATCTATCATGTGCTCGGCGGAGATGCTTCGGAAGCACCACAGAGGCAGGGTTCAGTGTACGCCACAGGTGCACACAGATCCATTATTTATATTTTCATTTGTATCTGGAGAACGATTATCGATTGGCAAAGAATGCTCAATTGTTGTACATTTCACAACATTGAAAAGAAGGATGTACATTGACCACGCCCTTTTGAGTCTTGATTGATGCCTTCAAAGTTATTAGATTTTAATCAGTGTCGCGCTAATTTCCTCTGGGAGTGCCGCTATTATGAGGGCGCAGCAAGTCGTGGCGGCTCATGACCGCACTACAATTATTACTCACAGTATATGGTATTCTTGAATATGATCTGTAACATTAATAATATATAATGCAATTCTGCTCGCGATGATGTTGACCTCATACATTGAAAATATGTCTTTTGGCTTTGTTACCGTACGCGACGGGTTACGGCAACGTAAATACTTCAAAGATTTTATTCGAGCATATACATTGGTGATTATTGTCATGTGTTGGAATGCCCTATACACTGCACACAAAGGAAATCGATTTATTTTGTCTTTTGGTAGAAAAGAAAAATAAAACGTATTCCCCAGTGAGCTGTATTTTCTATCGCGGATGCACTAGTTTCATATTAGTTTTCACACTCAATATTTATAATTTAATATACGAAGAAATTAATATCAGTAAATAGGAGTGTTCTTAATGTGTTGCTGCACTAATACGTGACGATACTTAAGTTGAAATAATACCAGGCCTGCGTTTTATGCTATGTAGAAAAGCGTCCGTAAAGTATTATATCTTTTGATGGAAATTCTAATAATCATCCTTCCTTCTTAACGACAAGGTATGGAAGTAATTTAAATTGATTTAATGGAAATAGAATTTGTTGGGCAAAACGAGTTCATCATAAGTTGAAGTTTCTCTTCCTGTCAAAGTGACATCAACTACTTCTATGAACAAGTGAAACTAATGCAGTTGTCATACACGTATACAGAAGACGACAAAGGTACTCAAGTTTGATTTACGCCATTCTTCAGCAATGTATACAATTCAGCGTATATATGGAACTAATTTTTGAACGAAACTCTGAGAAGTTATTTTATTTAATTCCAAAAGCCTTTCTAAGATACAGTAAAACAACAGTTGGTGTCTTTTATACCTTTGTTTGTTCGCATATTTTATTCACATAATATATGAAATGACTATTGCTTAATAGTGCCAATTGTTTCATCTCTGCATAGCACCGCGTTACGCGTCTTTATAGCCACATTATTAGGTGTGTTAATTTATAGCTAAAGTACATCTTTAGATACTTTAGTTTACAGCTGCATCTTTAATATCTTTATTGCAACATCATTATGTGCCCTTATTGCTTCTTCTTCTTCTTCTTCTTCTTCTTCTTCTTCTTCTTCTTCTTCTTCTTCTTCTTCTTCTTCTTCTTCTTCTTTTTTACAAACTTTACATTTTACATTTCTCTGTTGGTACTTGGCCACGTACATCTGCTGCTTCGTGCAGTGACAAGGAAGAAATCGACAGAGGAACCAACGCCCAAGAAAAGATAAGGAAAACATAAAATATTATGAATCAAAGTTTATATGAAGACAAAAATGAATGATAGATGCATCGAATTCATGAGTGACTACATTTTGTTATTGTGTGTTCTAATTTATTAAACATTTACAGCGCTGTAAAATATTAATGTTATCTGGCACTTGAGAACGATCCGTATGCCTGGAGTATCATGAAGAGAACACAGCGTCATATGTCGTCTGCTTGATGCAACCTGACGGCGGGAATGTTCAGTATTGCTAGCGTGCCATCAGAAACAATGCATGGTTGGGACGGTTTGTGAAGCCCTGAGCAAGCAGGGTCACTCGCTGTTAGTCGTGTTCAGAATAACAGGCAAATTATGCACACTATCTGACGGTCACGTTCTTCTTATCTGTGGCCAGTGGCTGGTGATAAGGGCCTCATCTGTAATTTACCGGCAATTATTGATATTGTTCCGAGCTAATTACGTATAAAGTCCCAAATTATCCTCATGGGGACATGGATTCATTTAAGAAAAGACTGTATGGTATTTTTCAACTGCATCTATTGATATGCAATTTAGCTGGAGACTGTTCATTGTCACTGTCGCCCGACCATCGGCCATACTAAACAAGGGATTTCGCCACAAAACCATAAAGGACGAATCTGCTTTAAACCATGCTCTTCAAGTATAGATTTTTCGTGGATTTGTGAAAGGCCTAGGGATTTTTGAGGCAACTGCCTGGTCAGATCGCCTGCTGTCTTCTCAAATCGAATCGACCGGTTTTGTAATATTTGCACCCCTGTCAGTAATTACTCGGTCCTACAGCTGTGCATTTGGCGCTAAATTAATGGCTGGGGCTTAATTTCTCTAAGGTGGAATATCTAATCTAAAGAAGTGTTAAAATTTAGATGATTACGCCCATTGCTACAAGCCATCGATGTCAGATTACCCAGGATGCATTAATAGGTTTACTGTATTAACAAATGAATTAGTTCGAATTTTACGTGCGAAATTGTCCCAAATCAGCTCAAATATTATTTTGATTAGAGACAAAGGAGCCCTAGTTTACTTATATCCTTAGTAATATATTTATAGGCACACTGACGGTCAATAAAGGTGGTTTGTAAATAAATGAGGATTTGCTCTTAAAGAGACCTTATGTTGTGCCATAGAATACGAATGGTACGAGTTCATCAATTCCAATTGTTACAATACAAATAGTGAAAACAATATTTAACAAACAGTTCTTTATACCCAGAAATGAATTCAATTACATGAATTGAAAAAGAAAAGAATATCCACGAAAAGACATTTCATTTGACTTTAAAACAATGTTTTGCCACCATTATGAAATGATTATGCCAGAGAGACAATTCATGTCTCGAACATATTTGCTCTAATTTGATAGCTCACTGTTGAATTATGTAAGTTACAAATGTTGAATACATCAGGTGCCCTGCACTTCCGTGACAAACAGAGGGGCCTTCCTGCATCGTACAACTCTCAGTCTGTGCTTGGGGCAGACCAGCGACCCTTTAAGACGTGTAGTGAAAACAGTTAAATGCCAGCAATGATACTACCGTAAATACAGCGCATACAAGCTAAAAGAGAGGAACGAAAACAACAAGAAAAACAGCTAATTTACATGTGGCATTATGTCATGTCTTAAATGCTAGATCAGATTATATTTTAAATGACAAATTATGAGTGTTCAAGCAATGAATGCTCTTCCTTTCGAAAATAGTTCAAGATGAGGACACATTCTGATCGTCCAAGTCTATCCATTCTCTGGTTGTTGTTATTTTGATAAGCAATTATGTTACTTTATGTGTATCAACATCTGGATAAATATACCTCGACAAGCTGGGAAGAAATGTGGTGGGCTTCAACAAAGCTCATCTTTGCATTCAGGTTTCTGTGGCACTTGACTGTCAGTCTCAAACTTAAACAGAACTCTGCACAGAATTGCCAAAACGAAGACTGAAAAAATGAATAACAAAAAATAGTATATGGAGATTTCTATTGTCGTTGCTTCGTGTTACGTATAGATAGAATACGACTAAACGTAAAGAAAAGCAAGAAACCAAGCACACGTTGATAAATTTTGGGATATACATTTCTAGAAGCATGAGATTGTCGAGAAGTGAAACAGTTTTCAATAGATTCTTGTACGTTTTTTTTTTATAATTCGATATTTACAAGATGACATTTCTAGTGCGAAGGGACGCTGCAAATGTGCGTTAAAATGGGTGTACTGGTTATTTATTATAGGGATAAAGATTTATATGATGATAATTATCCCTGGAGTGTTTCTTCCTGTAGAGAGGCTATTTGCTGGGCGTTCAGATGAACTTCCTTATTACACGATCGGGGGGGGGGTGCCTTTGCAGAAAACGGGCGGTGAAGGGTAACTTATCATGTTATCATGCCTGAACCGAGTTGAAAATTGAAAATCAGAACCGACGTTCATCCCAATCGCATCTGCACTACAAACTACAAGGAACCAGATATTTGAAAGAAGGAGAGGGTTTACCTGTACTATATATATACATATATATGTATATACATATATATATATATATATATGTATGTGTGTGTGTGTGTGTGTGCGTGTGTGTGTGTTTGAATTTAATTCGTATTCCAAGTACACTTTGTAACTTAAAAAAAAAAACTCTACAGAAGAATGTCAGTCCAAATCTCAGTGGCTAGGGATTGGCTCACACAAGAAGCGTGTGATAACATACATTGCTATATAAACTAGAATACATCTTGTTACATGTCATTGGAACTCGGACATTAACTTGATTAAGTAAACAGGTACTCAACCAGTCGACGGTAAATTTCAGAATCAACAACTGAATAACAGTACGGGTATAATATACAAATACAAACCAACTTAGATTAGTAATTGTAACTTCGAAAACATGCAACCAGATTTGAAGCTAACTGTCTTTTCCAGTTACACATATGCACCTATGTTACTGGGCCCACATATTGTCCTTCTTTTAGAGGGTCCGAGGGAAGATTAGCTAAATGGTCTTTACTATGTATGAGAACAAGCTAATTGTGTTTGACCCTTGTTAAATAAAGTTATATATACATGGAAAGTTCTTAAATGTTATATATATATGTATATATATATATATATATATATATATATATATATATATATATATATATATATATATATATATATATATATAATTTTAGTGAATATTTTGAGTCATTGGTTAAAATCGTACGGCTGTCCTAAGCCAAATTTCCCTGCTAGCTTCATTACTTTGTTGTATAGTCTCAGAAATAGCTTGACCTCGCAGCATTTCCTCACATCAAAACAAAGAACTGTCACACACACACACACAAAAACGAAGTACATGTAAATTGTCCAGTGCCGTGTCCTTGCTTTACTTCTTGTCCTAACATCACAACTTTTACTCCTGCTATATAGAACACTACATGAATTCTAGTTATGGAGAACCTGAGCTACACAGCAAATTTGAATGGCACACGCCATGGACCCATGACCAAAATAATTGACGGTCATATGGCGATGCCCGAAATATAGCATAGTTTCTGTCTCAACAACATCCCAGGACAGAATAATGATACAGATGGTTTAAATTTTCCGAGTTTGTAATTATTCTCTCGGTCATAGCTTGCGAATTGGCCAATAGAGAACATATGTATGGCAGACAGAGACCACACTGGTCCCGGCTTTTACCAAGCAATCGCAATGAAGTTGAGGATATTTTTGACTCCATGTGAAACTAGTGAACGGCTTGATCAACGAATGTATCGTGTAATATAGCACAACTCAAATGTACTTGAAAATATTACTGTCGGCAAATTACATATATCTGTATTGTGAACAGCTGTAATATCGAATATATTTTGTATAGGAACGCATGTAGACAATACAATTGACCGTTGATTAGGGTGATATATTGCCTTGGTATCTCGGTTAAATTACCAATCCAGGCAAATGTAAAGATATACGAGTCCCATGGTTATAGTAAATAATAACTCTGAGTATATGTCACGCAGTTTCAAAATAAATTATACCCCACCCTGATGTGTAAAATTGCAACTGTATATCTACCAGAAATGCTGGAAATCAATTTCTTAGCTAGTTTGAGTATTCAGATCAAATATATCAACGTGTTTATCCCTTTTGGGTATAGGTAATGGCTTCAGTAAGCTGTATTTGCATAGGATAAGTAACTGGAAAGCCTGTGGCCTTTTTCTTGCTTTCCTTTCCTCTTTTTGTAACCAATGCGATAAGACATGATATTTTCGTACACAACTAAATTTTCACGAGGATGGAGTACTGCTATGAAAAGACGAGCAAATTTGCCGAGTGTTGATTTCAACAGTTTTTCACATCATTTTAGAACATGCAATTGTAAAAATACAGTGGTGTGGGACAAATCATGGCTTGGTGTGGTGAACAGGTTATGACAAAATGGTAACACCAGCCACAACAGTAGCTAGAATGATGATGATGATGATGATGATGATGATGATGATAATAATAATAACAACAATAACAACAATAATAAATGCAAGGTGTTTATGTGATACAAGAGATTTAAGTGTAAGAAGAGTAAAAGTGGAATTTGTCAGATGATAGAAAAATATTTGCCACCCAAAGGATTCTAGTAACTTTGGTCAATCTGAGTAACGAATTTAAATACCATGAGGTACCTTATGGTCATTTCAGTGTGTTTTCAATATCTGCCAAACGTCAATAATATTCTTTTATTGCTAGCCCTGGAATATAACTGTAATTTTACCATATATTAAAAGGAAGTCCACATTTGCCACAACCCTGAGATCCTTCCATTTGCAATGTTATGACCTAAATTATTTCTTTACTTACTTTTAACATCATGAAGAACACTAATGTTATATAGATATATATATATATATATTATATAGTATAGTATTATATATATACTATATTATATATATTATATATATATTATATATAATATAGTATTATATAATATATAAGACATCCAAAATACTGAACTAACAGCAACCGAATTCCTCTAGGATTACATCTGACTTCATCAGACAGTTTTCGATGAATGGGGCAATAGAATAAAATTTCGTGTCACAGATGGTGCCACTGGGTATTTAGGCTAAGTATCTAGGTCATTATAAGTGGAGCCACCTGGTGATTCAACAAATCCAGTCTCATTGATTGGCTAATGATGGTCCACTAAAAGCTGAGACACATGCAATTTAGTTCAATAAAATTTAGTGTCATGTGTAATTTGCTTCCCTAACATTTCTCAATGCACCCACTGGTTACAAAAAAACCCGACAGATATTAACCTCATGATTTACTCATGTGTAGTATACCCTATAATATCATGAGCATGATACACAAACACAAGCACACAGCTCTGTCTGTCTGTCTGTCTGTCTGTCTGTATATACATATATATGTACGTATGTATGTACGTTAGCAAGTGCGTACGTGCGTATGTTTAATATTTATTGACTGAAAACTACCCCTTTACTGCGGAGGTACCACTTGCCCGGGATTGCCAGTGGTGAGTCAGACGAAAATGTACAACATTCATAAACCTTACATACATAACAGCTGACAGAGATTGTGCAGTGGTATCAAAATAAATTAAATGTTAATTTTGTTTTGGTTTACTGTAGCGGTTTCCCAGGAACTCAAGTCTGAAATTCCAAGTTTCTGTTAAAAAAGTTCTTTGAAATTTAGTCAAACAGGTTCAATGAAAAGTTGCTAAAACACATAATCACCATCTCCCAAAATCTGCATAGTTTGCTTAAAACGGAAGAGACACGGAACGTTATTCACCTTTATCGCCCTTTGTCGTTAACTGGTACTCCAGTTCCATAGCATTTCACACGGAAACCATCAACTCATGTCTGCTTGGGTGTATGTATGCATGCATGCATTAACTGAGTGACATGGATGAACAGACAGGCAGAAATATAGGTAGGTTAGCAGATAGCAATAGTTTGATGAATGATTGACAGTTTAATCACAATAAGACACATTCATATTTGCTGCGGGGCTTCTCCAGCAGGTGCAGCTAAAGAAAGAACTGCCCCTATGTGCGGGCTGGTTCCTGTATCAAACAGGACAAACGCATTGCTCTTGAAAATTATACCGACTTGCTTTTCTATCGTTTTTTTTTTTTTTTTTTTGCTTGTTTTGCATTTTTTTTTTTTTAGTTTTTTGTTTGTTTGCTTTTGCTGTTGTTGTTTTTTGTGATTTTAGTTAGAAAAGGGATTCTCATATTCTCAAAATATCCGCTAAGCTACAAATTAACATTATGTTTGAAATAAAACATAATTTCCAGAATAGCCAGTGCCACCGCTGGTGTTTCCATCAGGACGCCCGCGTCATGGCGGATGCGTATCATCGTTGATTGAGGGCAGGACCAACGAGGTTGGCGGAAAATTAACATGCATGTGTCGCATTTGCCACAGATCGTTCAACTGAGAATACAATTGTCTATGTATGCAATTAAATAATTTTCAATTGTCACATAAAAATGAAAGAGCATAGTACTCAAATAATGCTGTGTTCGACCCTTGAGAGTGGAAGACGAATGCACGAGCATACATGAGCCATTTAGTATATAATTAAACACTGTATATACGGTATCAAAGTTGTTTTGTGCTATGCATCCTTTGAATTTGGGGCTTTTAACGTCGGTTAGTTTTCTATGAAGGGGGATCAGTGGTCAATACTCACTGAATAAATATGTAACCTCAAATGAATTGCACGCAGTTATATTATAAATCAAAACTGTATATGGACGGAAGAAATAAATTTATGTCGCGGGAATAGGAAACAGATCTACCGCCGCACACAGTTTGTGTGAAAAACTAAAACCGAATATTACCAAGACATATTGATGATGGAAAGGAAGTGTTCTCTTTTATGATTGCATGAGCAGACGACAATACATCGCCACGTGGCACGTTATTCTTAATTTTGACGACAAACAGACTATATGCATTGTTTCCCCGCCGATACTTGCCCGCTCGCACGCTTTCTCCTAATTCAGTTAAGCGCGGGAAACATACGCACACATGGCCCAACCACAGTTGATGTGTTTGATAGGAAAGCGTTGATCACAAACGCAGGTTTGAACTCTGGCCTCCTCTCCTCGGGAATGTGCGAGGCCTGCGGGGAGGTAGCCCAATACTTGGCCTCCCTGCTCTGACACTTTTGGCTGTCTAAACGGCAGTAAATTTCTATTTTGCGGGTTTTTCTGTGTTTCTGGCGTGTGTCCGCTTATCTGTGCGGACGTGTTGTTGATCGGGAAGTGACAGAGGGTCTGCATCTTGATCCCTTGGCTCAAGATTTCGATGTTCTTCAGGTAAAGTTGTGGGTGCCTGCCTTGTATCGGCGCTGCTGAAAAGCTACAGCGCCATCTGATAGGCACAAAACTAAACACAATCAGGAGTTCCATTCCATCACACGTTCTCTTACAAATGACTATTAAAACTATAACCATATCGTGACCGATGTACTTTGGCAGTTCATTTGTATTTAATTTTGAAATGTCATTTCCAGTAAAAGATAATAGGTTCACATAAAGTTACTTCATTTATCTAACACTCCATGCCTCCAAAAACCTGGACAAAATCAACATATTATTGTACAACATCTTCTTCAAAAATATTCTGTGGTCTGCCAATTTATTTTCACAGAATGCGGCGGTCGTCGCTGGCAAGTTGGTGGATAGCCTTAGACCAAAGTGTGAAAACGATACTGTGCTGGGTACCAACCATTCAAGGTGCTACATAACATTAAAACACCATAATAAAGAGCATATGCGTGGTATACGTTCCCATTATTTGCAGAACAACATAGAAAAATATGAAGTTTTTAATAAGTATTTTGCTAATCAATGCAAACTTCCTCGTGAATACAACCACATCCCCCTGCCAGATTTTACTGCCGTACCGAAGCGCCGCTAAATCAGTTTTGGATCGACGGAAATAGTGTAATGAAAATACTCTTGTCTTTAAAGTCCAGTTCTGGAACTGGCCCTAATGGTGTAGGCAGCGTCATTTTGAAGAATACCGCATCTGGTATGGGCCCAACGCTTCTTTCTTTCTTTCTTTCTTTCTTTCTTTCTTTCTTTCTTTCTTTCTTTCTTTCTTTCTTTCTTTCTTTCTTTCTTTCTTTCTTTCTTTCTTTCTTTCTTTCTTTCTTTCTTTCTTTCTTTCTTTCTTTCTTTCTTTCTTTCTTTCCAGGCAAATTTGTACGACATTTCATTCAAAAAGTATTATACGTAGAAACTCCAAACTTGGCACAATTGCACTTGTATATATGAAGTCTTGCCCCTTTATAATGAGAAGTCATGCTTTTCAAAATTATGCGAATGAGGGCTAATCAAGTTTTGAATCTTCAAACTCTTATACACTATTCTATATGTGGTTCCAAGAGTACAGGAGTTCGATCATAGCAAGGCAAAGGTCATATCAAATGTCAAGGTCATGTCAAAGTCAAAGGTCAATTTTAAGTCAAAATGTCATAAAAAAGTAAAATGTCATTTTAAAGATCAAGGTTCCCTTCATGTAGAGGTCATCTCAAGGTCAAAGGTCATTTCAAGGTCAAAGGCCACTTTCTATGGTGGCTATATTCTAGCCATAACTTTGTCAATTTATATCCAATTTTGATCATTTTGGTGGTCTGAAATTGTAGCTATTATAACACTCTACATTTTCGAAACTTTCATGTGACCTCCAAAGGTAAAAGATCAACGTCATTTGGACCTTTAAAAGTTTTATTCAGCCACAACTCGGCCAATTTCCATCCAATTCTAATCATGTTTAACTCAAATTGTAGGTATTGCAACACTGCACATTTTTGTAAGAACATGTAAACTCTAAGGGGCAAAGGTCATGGTCATTTGGCCCTTTTAAAGTTTAATCTTGCAGTAACTTGGTCAAGTTTCATCTGATATGGTTCATGTTGGGCTTAAATTGTAGGTATGATAACACTGCATATTTTTGCAATTTACATGTGGCCTGTAAAGGTCAAAGGTCAAAGTCATTTGGACTTTGAAATTTTCATCCAGCCATAAGCTTAATGGAATGTGAAACACCAAAGGACAAAAGCATTTAATAGTTACAACTTTTGAAGGCACACAGACAGATTTGCTTTGAAAAGAATCTCCTGTTCCAGTTTTCTATTTGACTTTTTTATACAGTTAATTTGGAGAAATTCATTAGGAGTTCTAGGGATGGTGATGTTCATGATCTGAAATCATGTCATTTTAGACTTAGACCTATAAAGCACCTTTAATGGTATAAGGTCTTATATCAGCTGTTTATTCCTTGCGTCAACCGGGCTATACAGCAAATATGTTGCAATGTGGCCTTCCGCAGCCACAGCCCGTCCCACGGTGTCCACAAAGCTTGCCTGCAGAACAGACCAATATCCGTGCTTTATCCAATCCGCTTGAGCGGAGTGTATAAAACACTAATATTGTTAGAAATTTATGAAAATATAGAGCAAATCACGTCACCATCTGTTGAACAAATTAAAGTCTATGGGATTTCAGGCCAAGTGCATTTGAAAAGACAGTTTTTCCCCCTTTGCCCTAAAATTAACAAAAATTAATTTAAAAATAAAAAAAAAATCACTGGTGCGTGAACATTTGAATACATTCGATAAAGATCAACCTAAGCTACACCCCAATAAATTTGAAGTGAATCTGGCTGATGGTCTTGGAAAAGAAGTCAAAATGTTTATTATTATGGCAATCCCCATTGATTTGCATATTAATCAATAGTAATATTTTCGTCAAGGAACACGTACTCACCTGAGAAATCCGTAGAAAATCAGAGTTCCGCCCTATCACCACCTTTTAAAACTTTTTGGACCATTGCACGAGGTACTTTACAACAAAGTTCCAGCTCAATTTGAATGACGGTTTTATAGAAGTTGAAAATAGGTTAATATAATAATAATAATAATAATAATAATAATAATAATAATAATAATAATAATAATAATAATAATAATAATAAATAAATAAATAAATGAATGAATAAATAAATAAATAAATAAATAAATAAATAAATAAATAAATAAATAAATAAGAACTAGAAAAAGGCATCGCTAGCCGATGAACAATGAAAGTGTAGTGGTCCATAGAAGTGTTTCTATGCAGTTTCAGGCAGTTTGCCAAGCAATTTTGGAGAGGATTTTGCCCCCCCCCCCCAAGAAAAAATAAAAAAATAAAAAAATAAAAATAAAACTGACTAGAACATGACCATTTGAACAAATGTGGTAAAGACCAAACCAGAGTAGATCTCCATCAAGTTTGGAGAGGGTCTGACCAAAGTTTTGAAAAAACCTTAACTCCAAAGCAGAACAAGTTTCATGTAATATAAAGCCTGAGTCTGCTTTGGAGGTAATAGGGAATAAATAAAAAAATGTAAACAGTGAACGGACGACAACGACGACGGACGGACACACCTCGACAACTGATCAGCCTATCAAGTCATCTGACTTATAAGTCAACTGAGTTAAAACTATCAGGACAGATTTTTTTAGTAAGGCCAGCATGCCAAGCTAAAATTTCGGTTTCTCGAAATGTTTGAATAACCATATAGAATTGTGACAAACAAACAAACCCACAAATAAATAAATAAGTGAATGGATGAATGAATGAATAAATAAATAAATGAATGAATGAATGAATAAATAAATAAATAAATAAATAAATAAATAAATAAATAAATAAATAAATAAAAATATCAGTTTAGATATGTAAATAACTTTAACCATTCTAACAGCATTTTCAAACTGTTGCATTAATTTAATGCAGACACATAAAGCAAAACGTGGTGGCAAGTATTCACATTTACCTAATCTACCATTAAAATTTATCACATTATCAGTAGCCACATTTGAATCACGCTTTTAAATGTATACTATCAGTTTACAAAGGCTCGTTTTCTTTGTGGAGGTATCTGTCATATTTACAGTATCAGTTCATCTGTTAACGTAGTTGTGGGCTTATCAAATACTTGAAATCAGTGTAAGTGTTGCAGGATAGGTGTCATTGACGATGATACTTTATAAACTGTCCTGCATTCGGTGTCGGTGATTTGGTTGTGGTCTGCATGTTTTCAATGAACATTCTTGATTGGTGTTTTTATTTTATGTTTGATGGATGTTATTTCAATGGATGTTTTGATGGGCGATTTTAATGGATGTTTTAATGCCTGCATTTAACAGATTTTGGATGGATGCCATGTCAGCTTTCCAAACCAGCTCTAAGTTTTGGATTGCTCCATTTGAAACTTGGGATGAGGTTGATGTTTTGCAGTTGGTTGGTCCTCTGCATCGAAATTTATCAGCTTTTCAAACTGTTAGCTGCATGCGCGGACTAAATCCATGGTAGGGAAATTTTTGTCTGGGGGCTTTTCGTGACTTTGATTACCAAACAATGTTGGTTTACTTATTGCCTTAAGGGGGATTTCACATAACTTTGATGGGAATTGGACCACGAAATTGTCATTGCAATGTTTAACATTATTTCTCTATTTCTAAATACCTTTTTACCATATATGAGAATAACAAAAATCAATAAAAGCCTGAAACAAGTTACCCATGAGACGACTTTTACATGGGACGGGCACTCCTAGAACTGGTGTTTCGAATTAAAGTGCAATTTGTCTTTTCCAAAACTGACAAGGATTGGGAAATGTTAACGATGATATTGGTATTAGTCACTATTAGGCTCTCAATATACCAAATCCTTTTTTATGAAAGTAACTTTTTATGAGATACGTTTTCTCTTTTTATATGAGTGCTTTTTCGGATGGATTTAGTATGTGTTAATTTCTTCTACAGAGAATTGCAGAGACATCCCACCCCCACCCAACACTAAAACCATCCTGAAGCAGGTCGTCAATAGGGTTGATGCAACTTTAAAACGAACCTATTCAAAGGGAAAGTTCAACACATCAAATGCAATCAGGTAAACGTACTGATTTTTAAAAGCTTACTGAAAGCACGGGAGCTCACTGCTAATTCAAGGCCACTGAATACAGCTAATACCATAAGTAAACAATTTGACCGACCAAGGTGTGACCATAGGGCAGGAATATAGAAGAATTCCAAATCTGCAGCATCAAGCTACCGCGGTTGAAAATGACTCAAGCATATGCATACAGGACATTTAAGTTTCAAATACTTTGGAGGGCAAAGTTTGGCTACAAAAGTATCATTTCAACGGAGACCTGTATTAATGGCACAACAACAGGAAGGATTAATCTTATAATGGCATGTATATGAAAATCTCGACTGCAATGATAGCATATTAAAAGTATATTTCACTGTAGCAATAAACGCATCCACAACGAAAGCCTAACTTGAATAATAGCGTTTGAAAAGAAGAATTAACTCTGGGTACTATATTGTGTTTCTGAAGAGCTGATTAAAATACAATTTCGTACAACTGAAACAAGACCAGCTTTCTATCAAGATCTTTGATATCAGGAGATTCATCAAAATTTGTTCACAGAACACCCTTTTTCAAGGCTATTGTTGAAAATGACATCTTCGCCTCAGATAAGACTTAATGATCATAACTTGATACCCACAGGCAGCCAAACACGATCAAGATGTTTTTATATTCATACAAGCCTTGCGTGTTGTTTTATTTTTAAAGATCCGCCTGCTGCCAACAGGGAATAGCATTATTAGTGTTTCGACATTTGAAAAGATGCCGGTACGGAATATTTCTAGGAAAAAAATCTTACTTAACATGATAAGTTACATGATTTATCTATATATATATATATATATATATATATATATATATATATATATATATATATATATATACATATATATATATGTGTGTGTGTGTGTGTGTGTGTGTGTGTGTGTGTGTGTGTGTAGGTTATCAAATGGTCCTAGCTGTATCACCCCCTGTATCGGCCCCAGAGCACACGTATCGTCAAGAGATCGAAGCTTGAGTAATGATACGGGTGCAAGTTGCTGATACAGGGGTGATACAGCTCCAACCATGTGATAAACTTCATATTTCCATCCGGTGTAAATAATAGACAGATTCTCAGGGTACTGACCCGCCTCACCCAGATATCGTCCAATACTGTTGAACTTGGACAAAAAAGAGCCAGCTTCATAATCCTATCATCACTAGGCATTAAGTTCCTGTTCGGCCAATCAGAGAACAGGATTCTCACAGATTTCCTAATACCAACCTAACGAAATTTAGTTTTGTAATTTTGACCACCAGGATCGCGCGACGAGACTGAACGCTATTTCTCGGAAAGTGGGATACCAGTATCAGAGGGTCACCGACAGCCATATTAAAGTGTATAGACGTGAAGAAAGTGGGGAAGTTTGAAAGAGTGATTTTGATCAAGTTAAAGCTGTTCTGTGCCTGAAATATGCCTGTGTACAAGTGCAAGGTACCAGGCAGTAGCGCTGCTATTACGCGCAAATTGTGGAATCATGACAAATATCCATGGATGTGTGGGGTTACGTTCCACAGTTTCCCCCCATAAGAAGAACCGGCAAAGACGCAAAGAATGGGTGAAAATGGTGCGACGGCCAGCAGATATGGAGCCCTCAAAATATGACCGCATCTGTTCGAGGCATTTTGTAGGAGGAAAATGGCCTACAAAAGACCAGCCTGTTCCAATGCTCTTCCCGCACAACTGGAAGTTGCCAGAAGTTGCACGCACACTGAACACTGTGCTACGCGCGTGTCCCACTTGGTAACAGTAGACTGGCGTAACTATGAATTTAGTCTTGCGCGCGATCTTTACGATAAAGTGACAAAAGGGAGAACTAAGATTTCGTTGGGCTCCTAAATTGTCAACCTTGTGGCACCCATATTCAGGTTGATATTTTTGAATTTATAATTAGGGTGTCTGTGAGAATCCTGTTCTCTGATTGCCCACACAGGCATGAACGCCCCGTAATCATTTGGAGGGTGATATTGTAGAGTTTATAATGAGAACTTGTGGCTGCTCACATACAATTGGTTACACAGGGAAAAGACCTCATGTACTGATTTAAGCCTCATTCTGAGCCACCTTGCTCTGACATACTAAAGCTCACGCTCGCATACCAACCCCAATGAATATGAATAATAGCCAGGGCTGTATGTACACCAAGTGGTTTTATATATATATGAACTGCTGGAACTATTTTTGTTCGTATGAATTATACATAGAAGTGTCAGTCCAACTTCAATTAAGGGGTTCGTGGAAAAGGCGCACCAAGTAAATTAAGAAAATGAACCTTGGGTAATTTAAATGGTTTGACAAATATAAAACTAGTATAAATAAAGAGGCAATTCTACTTTCACTTTAAAAGATTGTGTTAAAGGTACATTCGCAAGAACGTCATATTTAGCAATATTTACTGTGACCCTGCCTGGCAATGTAGGTTGCTAGTCAACCAAACTATGTTTCCACATTGGTGGTGGCACATAAGCAGGAAATGCTATGCTACCATTTGGAAATATGACCCTTTTTTCCCCCTAACAAAGGGCAATATCCAAATATATTAAGCTTCCTGTGTGCTTCAAAGATAAGCGAATAATGCCTCTTAAGCTTATTTTCTTCTCACTTGTCACTTGTTATCAGAGAAATATATCTGCCTAACTTACTGGATTTATCTGCCCTCTTTTGTCTCGGGTTTCTTGCTATGAGAAATGGAACACCAGGGGCGGGGGGGGGGGGGGACGTCGACGTGATTCATTTACCTCCTCTTGTCATTGAACAACGGTTTTAACACATTAAATACTAATTTTTCAAGGCACACAGATTTTCTATCATGCAAATTTCATTTCTATTTTTTCCAACTGCTACATGGCACTTTGGCATTCTGACATTCAATAACTTTTTACATATATTTATGTTTCGTTTCACGTGAACACGTATCACGCCTGGATGCAATCGGTATTACCATGAAATTATATGATTATAAGAGCTGTCTCATGGTAGCACGGTTGACAGATGTAGATTGGATAATGTGTCTGTACCTTTTCACTTGTTACATGGTTAAATTATAGGCATCTAGGAGTGTTTATCTTTAGCAACTGGTGTTGGTTCCCCTGCTCGTGATGTCTAAATTCTTAAAGGCAGATGAATTAAATACTTTTAGTTTGGTTTCCATTTAGAAGTTATTTCAATGATATAGTTAGTGCTTTTTATTCAAGCTGTTTTGGAGCCAATTGCTACAACTCGTACATGAAGTTCCATATTATTTTTGGCAAAGAGCAAAATTATTTCATTGTCTGCTTTTTCAACGAACCCCAAAGTTTGCTACTCACCCAAGAAAAGTGGTTTAAAAAATTTTGACTGACCCATATTCCGGGCTTTTCCATTAGATAAAAAGGTACTAATATTAGCTAATTTTTGGGGGGATTCTTTTTTTACTTGTAGCAATGATTTATTTATTGCGATATTCAAAATCCCAAATTTTCATGTCTGAGTACTAGAAACAGCGAATTAAATTTGACATTTCGAATTGCAAGTGATTGCCGACAGGAAGCTTCCCCCGCCCACGCTCCTACTTCAGTCATTTCACCTTATAGCACCTCGACGTTTGACCATTAGAGGTCACATGTAAATTACAAAATTTTGTAGGTTGTCAATTGCTACAATATGACCCCAACATGGTCCAAAATGGGATTGAAATTAACCAATTTATGTGTGGCTCAATAAATAATTCAGAGGGCCAAATAACATTCACCTTTGACTTTTAGAGGTCACATTTAAATTAAATAATTGTGAAGTGTTACAATAGCTACAATTTGAGGCCAACAGGATCAAAATGGGCTTAAAATTGAGTCGTGGCTCAATGACAATGCGAAAGGTCCAAATGAGCTTGACCATTAGAGGTCAAATGTAAATTACAATATTATGCATTGTAACAATAACTACAATTTGACCCCAACATGATCCAAATCGGATCAAAATTGACCATGTGAAATAGAGGTCACCTGTAAGTCATCAGATTGCGTGGCGATACCTTGACTTTTCGAACATTTTGAGCCCAAGATTAAGGTTATTGAGAGTCAATGACCTTGGTCTTGAAAGGTCATATTTTAATTATGGATATGTGCGTTATTGCATTCCCTCACGTTTTTGTTTTTTTCCCGAAATGCCATGTGACCTTGACCTTCAAACTTGACTGGTAGGTCCGACTTAAGTTTTTGTGTGTCCTGACGCCAGGTATCCATAGAGCTCAACATCATTCGATTGATTGAAAACTTTTCAAGTCATGCAAAAAACCCCGCCTTTTTCATCATGGCCGCCCGATCGGTGAAATTAAGTAGGTGAAGGTCACTAACCAAAGATCAGGTGCATAATTTCAGTATAAATCACACTCCGCAGTCCAAAGACACCCCAGCGGGCTTTACGGTTTCTGAGATTGCGTGTCTACAAAATTCAAAATTTCAAAAATCGCCTAAATTTTCGAAAAATGGCCACATGACCTTTACCTTCGATTCGGAACCAATATGTTTTAATAAATGTGGTGAGGGCACCAAGGTTTCCATATATAGTTTGTTAGACCGTATTGGATTGTAAATTTTCGAGGGATGGTAAAAAAATCCCAGAGTGATAGTATGACCCGAATCCTAAGAAATCTAGGTCACCGTGACCAGAAAAGTACGTTAAAGGACCAGTGCTTGTAGAAATCCCCTGGGCTAAAATTTTTTGACATGCAAATAGTGACCGAGATATGGCAAAATCAAAGGTTGCAAAAATAAACATAAAATATAATAAAAATATTTGAATATGGTTTTGGACTACTTGGAGGGGAGGGTGGACTTCAATGGTATGGGTCATTCGTGCTGCCTTTGATTGTAGAAATGCACCGTACAATCAGTATAAGCCTCCCCCTCCCCCAATCGGATAAGGCTTAAAATTTCTGTTTAAATGTGGTTTTGGACTATTTGGTGGTAGGGAACTTCAGTGGTATAGGTCATTCGTGGGGTTGCCAATTGTGGAAAAGTGCCTTACAAACAGTATAAGCCTCCCCCAATCGGGAGAGGCTTAATAACGATGCTCCTATAATACACGCCATAGGAATGTCTTCGCCACTCTACCCATAATCGCTCTGATTTGCAGCGGCCTGAATAAACAGATCTTGCAGAATTGACAAGCAAATCATTTGCCCATGATAAAAAGAGTCTATCTGTGTGTTTGTGTGCGGTGGGGGCTGCGCGAAAGAGGGTGCGTTGCGCAGGCAAATTTACGGTAGGATATTTTGATGCTGTAAGGTGCTGTGAGGTCCTTGCTGTGGTGTGAAAATACGAAACATTTGATAGGTTTGTGCTTTGGTGAGCAAGTGCGAAATATTTGATATGTAACATTTGATAGTTTTTCCTTGTGGTCATAATGAACACCCATTCTTTCCCTCTTTTACTGTTGGTCATTGATCCAACCATCCATTCATCTGTTGATTAGTTTTGTCCTTTGTTCATTCTTCCACGTTTTAATGACTGACCAGTGCAGAATGTAACCTCTGCTCTGCATTGAAATGAGAAAACATAAAAATATCCTATCGTTCAATACTAATATATATTTAATATATATTAATAATAAAACAATAATATATCATATTGTTGTTAATCTCTGACAAGAGAAAAACTGTTAAAAATGCAATCCAATTCACATACATATAATCTTAGAACGTTACATTGCCAAGTGTTTTGAAGGCAGGATACCCTGAATAATACGTTCATGCCGATAGCATCGCAAACAGGTGGCCAGTATTTTAGTTTGGTTTAAACATATTTTTATTTCAAAAGAAAGCAATTGGAAAACAGGGCACATCCCTATATGAATTATTCTTGCACATAGAGAGGTAAAGAGAAAAGACTGGATAACAACATCAGACAAGTCAGTGTTAAGGTATACGTCACGTTTCAAAGACAGATAGAGTGGCACTGCCACACAAGCTTGAGAAAATGTAACGAGACAAGACGCCACAGATAGGAGAAAGATGGTTGAAGTACGTCCTCGTTTATCAGATATATCGCCAGCGAATTAATTAGTACTTAGCTAAATAATTATGTTGCATGTAGCAACCTATGTGACTGCTCCCAGTCTGCCTGTTGTTTTGATATAGGTATGTACAGCGTCGAAGGTTATTTCATTTTGTTGTAAAGTGCACCTTCTGGAGCCAAAAAATAAAGTTTGAGTAGTGAAGGGTGCAAAAGGAATAATTTTGCTGTGTAATGTGTTTCGTTGATTGATGTAAAAACGACATTCACAAAAGTAGTGGAATACGTCTTTATTGAAGTTACCGCAGGCACACCTGGGAGAATCAGCAAGACCCTTTTTGAATAAATCAGATTTCAACCTGCTGCATCCCATGCGCAAACGCGCATGGAACACAGCAAGTCGTCTCTCGCCCCTGTAAAACAGTGTATTGACACATTCAGTTCCCTGGTTTAGTTTTTTTTTTGAATTCTGCAAGGTCTTCCGAGTTACGGACTTCAGTGGGTAAATTGTTCCACAGTCGAACAACAGATGGGAGAAAGGAAGAGTCAAATAAATTCGTTCGTGATCTAATATGGGACAATCTCGAACCCGATCTGATGTTGTACCTGTTTCTGTCACTAACAGGGTCAGGAATAGGATTTTGTAGATATTGGGGAGTGTCACCGTTGATCATTTTAAAGAATAGAATGAGTTTGTTTTTTTCCCGACGTGAAGATAATTTCTCGAGGCCAGATTCTCGATAAATAAGACTGTGGTTGGTCCCAGCAGTTGCACCAGTAATAATTCTGGCTGCAAGAAGTTGAACATTTTCTAACTGCGTGGACTTTTGTAAAGTACAGTTGTCCCAAACTACTGCCCCATATTCCAGGAGAGGTCTTACGAAAGAAAGATAAAGTGTTTCTAGAGATTTCCTATTAAGCTGAAATTGCAAATATTTCCAAATAAAGACCATTTTCATTCCTTTAGTAAACAATTCCTTGATATGACTAGCCCATTTTAAATCAGAACGAATGGTGAGGCCAAGATGTTCGTGATCGGTTTCGTTTGGCAGTGTACTATCCATAAAGACTAAATCAAGGTACTGTAAAGGATTTCTTTTCTTAGAAATTATCATGCTCTTGGTTTTTGTCGGATTGAAGGATACCAGCCACTGCTGCGACCAAGCTTCCACTTCATGTAAGTCCGTGTTAAGAATACTGGTCGCAGCATTGGCATCATCCACCGTAATTAAAAGAGTTGTGTCATCTGCAAAAAGTCGTATGGATGATTGAACAATATTTACAATATCATTAATATATATTAAAAATAATAGGGGGCCAAGAACAGATCCCTGAGGGACGCCTGCTTTGACTTGTCCCCAATGTGATGACCCTCCTTGAACAACAACTTTTTGTTTGCGTCCCTCCAAGTAATCTTCGAACCACTGCAACAATGAACCGTTTATTCCAGATTTTTTTTAACTTATTCAAAAGACCCGGGTGATAGACGCGGTCGAAAACCTTGGTTATATCGCAAAAAATTAATCTGACATCCTTCCGCATGTCGACAGCTTCACAAAATGATGATACAAAAATACAAGTTGGTTGACCGCGCTATCACCCGGTATAAATCCTGACTGCGATTATGATATTGCTACTTTCCCCCGAAAGAAATTAAACGCGTTTGAAAACTACTTTCTAGAAAACCTTGCTTACAGAACTTTGAAGTGATATTGGTCTGTAGCTGTTGCAGTCGTTCGGGGACCTTTTTTTGAAAATTGGAACCACATTTGCTTTTTTTTCCATTCAGATGGAAATTTATTTTCGGCTAAAGAAATATAAAATAATTTTGTGAGAGACTCTGAAATAGCAGGAGCAGCTTCCCGGAGGAGACGCGCACTGACACCATCTGGACCGTAAGCTTTAGAAATATCTAAGCTTTTTAATATCCAGAATATCTCGTTGCTGTTAAATGAGATATTTTTCAAAATATTTATGTTGTTCCTTTCATGAGGCGGGAATAAAAATAATGCATCATCAATTTTGGTTTGGTCAATAAAAATGTCATTCAATAGCTGGGCTTTTGCATCATTATCGGTAAATGTTTTATTATCACGGAAAAGCGCTGGAATATCAGATACTTCATTTTTTCGTAAGAGGAATTTGACTGTGTGCCGCCAGTTTTTTTTCACGTTCAAAGTAGTTCTCTTCTGCTTGCCTTAAGTCCTCAATATATTGATTTCGCAACTGCCTCAAGTATGACCAAAGTGCTGGTCTCAGTTTGGCTTTTTTGTGGATACGTTCCACCTTGCGTTTTGCACTGCGGAGGCTAGATGTGTACCAAGGAGCGTCACTCGGTCTAATTGTTACATTCTTGTTTGGTACATACTCTTCAGCTACTGACATGAAGGTAGCTGTCCACTTTTTGCATATCAAGTCAACGTTGTTTGAGTCAAAACAGGCGTCCCAGTCACTTTCTAGTAATTTTTCTCTGAAAATGTCAAAATCAGCTTTGTCATACTCCTACACCAGTCTGGTGAATGTGCTAGCTTTTCACGCCTAAAAAGTAGACAGGCGCTTACAAGGCAGTGATTACAAATTGCTGGTGGGGCAGAGACATTTACACTTCGAACAAAATTTGGCATATTTATAATAACCTGATCCAGACATGTAAAAGTATTTTCAGTTATTCTTATTGGCTCGTTAATGTGTCAAGTAAGAAAGTTTACAGAGCAGAAGTATTGCAGTTTGTTGCCATGGTTGGTGGCTGGATCTGCATTTAGATCTCCCATAATTATAATTTTGTCAACACCAGCAGTTTTTGCATCATCCATATTGTCTTGAAGCTTCTCCCAGAAATTAAAAGTGGAATTTGGGGGTCTGTAGACAACTGCTAACAGGAATTTGTTATTATGTAGCCGAATTTCAATCCACATAATTTCTAAATCATTTTCAAGATCGCAGCGACGTTTAACAAAGAGCGACCGCGACGCATATAGAGAGCCAGGCCTCCACCAATTCCAGTAGTTCTGTCCGGTTTCATAATTGGATGGAAGCCCGGGATCTCCAGGTCGCGGTCGGGGTGTGCGTTTGAGAGAAAAGTTCCAGACAACACGATAATGTCGAATGAATCAGCTAATGATGTCTTAATACAAGGCAATTTGTCGGGAGATAGACTACGAATGTTTGCATGACAGATTGTAAAGTCAACGAAACCATCAGCAGGCCCTGGATTTGGTCGAACATCCCCACACAATAATAGAAGAATGGCACTGATACAAAATAAATATTCCACGGTTATTTCAACTTGTTTCTGTAAGATATACAGCCTAACCGAGGTTTCCATGCTAACCTCTAACTGATGAATGCGTTTACCCTGAGAAAGTCGTGAAACAGCAAAGGCTAATATACATAAGTACGTAGTAATATGTAATATTGATCCAGGAGGCAGTAGTATGTCTTCAACCATGCAGTCAATATCAAGAAAAAGGAGATTGAAGCCATAACTGGCTATAAAAAATAACTGTGAACAAGACATAATCAATTGGTATATTCATTTCAAAACAATTATAATGAAGTTCAAAAATATTTCGTGTCTACGAAGGGCAATATGCATTATCAAATATAGTCTGACACACCAAAGTACACTTGAGGGGCTGGAGCGAGTATCCATCCACTCTGACGGAAGAGACCAGTACAGTGTGCCAGAGTTTAGCTGGAAGAAGGTTATCACCAGCACGTTCACCACTACTAACGATAGGCTAGTATTACATATAAATTCGATAACATTATTATAAAGTATTATTGATATGTATTTGAAATATACATATAGGTGAATTTTTATCGTTTGGCAATTAGTAATTGTAGTCGTTGCGAAAAAATATACACAAGCAAATATCGTTAAACCCAGGCACATTAGTGAAGGATTTTACTTTGCTCTGGCTGGAGATTTATCAGCAATAGCAACATTGAACGTCCCTGAGCTACAAGAAAGTGAGCTCGACATAACTGTCCTTTAATGGGTAAATTTAATTATATTCATAATTGTCATATAAATCAGCACGAAAGTAAAAAGTACTTGGCACAAAGATGGTTGCTGCGCTTAACAAAGACAGGAACTGCAGAATATGAACAATTAAACAGGACCACATTTCCAGTTTGCAACTGGTGCTCAAGCAGGGCAACATGTCATGTACTGACCAGTCAAAATAAATCTTCCTTAGAAAACTTCCTCATACGAAACTTCTCTAGGGTGGAATTATTTTGATGTAAAAATTATGAAGATCAGATCAGTAAAACAAATGTTACCATAGCTCCAAGCGCCACGTGTATTGTGCCCTGGATGTTCCTATCTTTGAAGTAATATATCCCAGAATGCAGCAGTGATGACACAGTAACTTATACATGTACAGGTTGGTTTAAAATATTGACAAATATACCTTTGTGAACTCTATTTAAAATAACATATCGATGGTACGTTATAACATTCATTCTCAGTTTTAAATATCTATAATTTGAATTATAAACACCTGAAATTCAACTTTAGATATAAAAATATAACGATTTGTAGATATCAAAATGATTTTAGGTATCTAAAACTGAATTACAGATATCTAAATTCGTTTATAGATATCCAGAAATCAATCAGATATATCTTAATTGTTTTTTGATGGTTAAAATTCAAATTTTGATTTCTACGAATCGACCCTCCTGGTACATGTCTTAAATTGATGTATAAATATTTTTAAAGCGAATAATGTTTATATCTGTTATTCATTTTTAGATATCTATAATTTTCAATCGCTTTTTATATCTGAAATTAAACTATACATACCTATACAGATGACTGGCTTTTAATGTCTCGAAAGAATTCATGCTCCCTTATTGCAGCATATATCCGTAGCCTGGTTCCCCGCCTACCTCTCAAACACTTCTCAATGGCAAGGCATATACCAAGTAGTGATTGTATTAGAAAATGTCTGTATAATGTAGAAAGACACCAGTACACCCAGTTCTGATACTTAAATGTAATGGCAGAGAATATTTTCAACGATTACTGCACAACTTCCCAAATTTTTTATGTTGACTGTAGTGTCGTTGCTTGATCGGCTGTTGCTGGCAGTCATAAGACATCATGTCATTAATTTGTCTTCATGTTTTGATATTATAAATGACATCCGATGCCAGTAGAAATGGTGCAATATATTACTCTGTATTTCAGCAAAATGTGAAGCTTTCATCCAATTATATTGGCATGACATACTTTTATTATGTTATATTATCTATTGGGATCTGCCCTCAAACAGACAGCACGGGCGCACAAAGTGGGAGGAGGGAATCAGACGTGTTCACCAGAAACTATAGAGAACAGTTCGTGTCACGTGGCAATGGCGGCCATCTCAGATATAAAAATTGATTTTTAGATATCTAAAAAGATGGCCACATTATGAATATCAAACAGTTAAGTTTAGATATCTTTAAATGATCGAATTATAGATATCTAAAAATCTATTTTAATTGTCTAAAAATTCTTTATAGATATATAAAAACCATTCATAGATATAATTTTAAAAAGGCTTGCAACTAAGGCAAGCCGTTTTAAACTTTAATGAAAATTCTGGATATCTAAAATAGAATTATAGATATCTATAATTCATTTTCGATAATTAAAATATTTTTTTATATATAAAATTGATATTTAGATATCTGTAATCCGCTTCTAGATTTATAGATATCTATAGTTCGAGCTCTGTCTATCTGTAAATCATTTTTAAACATCTTCAAATTTTCAACGCCAAACTGGACGTTCCCCATATCTCCTATCTTTACAGTTATGTATAAAGATAGCCGTTGTCTTGCAATGTGAAATAATGCTATGGAACTGGATCTTCCACTGAGTTGTGGCAGGACTTGGATATTATGAATGACAGGAACCGTGTGATGGTCCCAGAATCAATTTCTCAGGATGTAGGAACAATTAGGTGACTGATTTGGTCACGGAGCCAAGTCTCTCTGTCATACCAGATGCAACGATTTGGCGCTAAGAGTGTATGCAAGAAGCATGACTTTCATTAGATCATAACTTATGTTCTGCTGCTCTCATTTGAACCATGTTTCCATCATAATAGTCCTTATTTCAGTGGGCTTCATAACAAATTTAGGTTCTTGTGAGGTTTACTATAGCTTTAATGCGACTACTTCAGCAAAAGCAAACCAGCAGAAATGATGTTAATATCTAAATGCCTTCCTATTCCATGTGACTGCAATAGTGTATAGAGTTCCCACATTTTATACTCTAAATGATGAATGCCTTTAACTTGTTTATCTCCCATTCGATAACTCGCACAGAAAAATGCATCACGCTGGCACACGATGGACGAACATTATACATTTAGTTTGTGGACGAACATTATACATTTAGTTTGTGGACGAACATTATACATTTAGTTTGCTGTTGAATGACCTAAGAAGCGACAGATTGCATTTTATTGGCATACTATGCATAAAATATGTCACTGATGGACTTTATAGCTATTATGTATTATACTGGTATAATATGCACGAAAAATGTATTAGTTTGTTCCCCCATTATATGACTAATACGTCAACAAATATATTATGATGTTACCGGAGTTCTATTTTGACGGTTTTAACTATCGATGGAAAAACATGTATGTCATCCTGAGCCCTCGACCTTAACCAGCCTATCAAAACGGATTGGAGTTCCTTCACTTTACTTCAGCTGGAAGTCTTTTTTTCCGATAATCCTTTTCAGAACAAAGACCAGTATATGATGTTGAAAAGTACAAAGCAAACTATGTAAGCTATCTTCAATGCAAGATGGACTTTGTCTAGGATGCCCACGATTCGGGGGACTTCGGTGACGTGTGTCGCTGCTTCTTGATTAGATGACGCACCACTGGCAGGAGTCGACTCTTCATTCGTCTGAATAAAACAAAGTACCGAGAGTTGTGATGCAACGTTCACCAGTGGGCGTTTCAATACAACTAGCAAAACTGTTATATCGTTTGATTATCCACCGTGGGCCTGATATTGTAACGTAGCATAAAGCGTACACAGGATGGAAACACGAAAAACGGGTCAACAAATTTTATTTTTCACCACCTCAGAAACTGGAGAAAGAGGTAAGGGGACAAGGGACACAGTACAGGGGAAGTGCATATTTGCCCTTTACTTTTTGTTGATTATCTTGTCTTAAAATAAAACAAGATCGTAGTGGTTCTTCAAGAGAGTTTCATTTAGGGAAAACGTGAACACTGCAGGTCCTATTTCATGTAGGGACCGCCAGCCAGTGGTACGCTTTGACTTTGGAGCCAACCGGGCATACAGACAGGAAAATAGCGAGCGGGCCATTGTTTGTCGTGTTCCAGTTAGGGAGCACCATGATATTGCTTCTTAACAAGAGTGGATAATCTATTTTTGTCGTCAGAACGTTATGCCTTTTACAGAGTCACTTTGTTTAAGATTATGAAGGTGAGGGAACCTACTATCCTCTATTAGATGTCAGTGAAGTGATTTAATCGTGTTACTGTCAAACACGAAGGGCTGGAAGTTAAAAGTGTGAAATTTTAAACAAGGGTCTAATTTCTCTTACTGCGACTGACGTTAAACGTATGCAACAAAACATCCACATTAAAGGGGCGTAACTGTTGTGTAAACGTTTGCATTTAATTACAATTGTCACCGTTCTAATGACAAAAGTGTCAAAAACTAATTAAAAGAACCACCCCATTTCCCACATGAACGGCAAAAGCACCATCTTAATTATTGACATAGTACAGTTTGGGCAACACACATATAGGAGGAATCAATATCAGGAGTATTTGTACAATATGTGACAAAGTTTGCACCTTTAGCAAAAGATGATTGGGTTTTACAGACAATGAATGATGATTTATATATATATATATATATATATATATATATATATATGGAAGGTACGCCTATTATTCATTAAGTGGTCTACACCTATTACATACTTAAAGGTAAAAACGTTTCGGACTATATGTGTGCGTGTGCCACAGCAAAGTATGATTCGTGAGAAGCATATATTCTAAAAATCATGACAAGAAGAAATTAAAGTCGCATCAATTATTAAGATATGTAGATACGTTGGATACCATATCAGTTGTATCGTGTCATAACAACAAAATGTTATTTTTAAGTGAAAATCTGGTCCACCTACCATCAGCTCAAACTGATTTGCTTTTCTCACATAGAGGCCTTTGATGGTGCCGACTATGTACAACAGAACTACTTCAAAGACGGCAAAGGAAATGAAAGCGAAGCAACACAGTATCCATATATCCATGGCTTTGACATAGCCGACCTGTGGTGTCTTGTATTGGGCGGCTGTGGCCACAACGAGCTGAGACAGAAAAAGAAAAGCACCAAAACAAGATATCTGGGTTATTGCATCCGAAGGCAGCCAGAAGATGAGCCAGCCGAGAAGGACAATCATGATGGACGGTATAAATACCGTGATGATATACTGTCCATATTCCCTCTTCATGGTGACCTGCCAGTACAAACCAGAATATGTCTCTGGAATAAGACAAAATAAATAAATAAATAAATAAACAATATATATATATATATATATATATATATATATATATATATATATATATATATATATATATATATATATGCACATTGTCGACAAATTACCATGCACTGCCAAAGGTGTGTATCTTTTATTCATTGGGCCTTCGAATGTAATGTTTTCAGATTATCAAGTGTACGAATTTACAACAGAAATATCATGTACAGATAGAACGACGTGCAAAATTTGTAAGGAGTGACGATAAAGTAGAATAATGCTTGCTATTTTATGTTTGACATGTTATATGACCTTAATCATGTAAGTTCTATATCGGGTATGACACCACCCTTAAACCATTGGTATAATTTTCTAAATCAACGTTCTCTACCAGTAGATCTTGCGATTGTGTGATTGGAAAAAAGGTAGACATCTAGCATGTCAGTTATTAAAAAAAAATCCACATACATTTATAAGAAACAGGTCTTAGTGCTGATGGAATTTTATGTTTGACATGCAATATCTTATTAATTATGTATATACTATACCAGGTATGACACCACCCTTAAGCCAATGACATGCACAGTTCTGTTCATTTCATAATGTTTTTCTGAGGTGAACACATTACATTGGCATAATGTTCTAAATCAACGTTCTCTCCCAGTTGATCTAGCGATTGTGTGATCACAGGAAGTTGCCAATCATTCTTTTTTAAAATCCACTTAAATTCATAAGAGACAGGTCTTTATTACCAATTACATAAAAACTCGCCGGTAGTTTCGGACCTGTACCCACTATCCAGGCAACCGTCTCCACTGGGCTCCATGCTTGATCCAGCAGACGATCTAGGCTCATCCGCCCAGTACCGCTACTTAATTCGTAGCCTGGGGGCGACGTCAGTGTCTGATACAATATTCCTATTCTAGGGCCCGCCCCCACCCAAGTAGTAACTTCAAGGCATTGTATTTACATTTTAGGTAATGCTCGCACTGGAAAAAGGCCCATTATATATTGTACATAACATTTATTTGACAAATCAGTCTTCTCTTAACATTAATCACACATATATTTTGGAGACCACCTATTCAAATATCCAATCGGGACTACTCCACACGGACTTGGCTGCCATTTCGAAAATTGTGGATTCTGCACCCAATGGTTTGTCAATGAAGAGGATGAAGATAGTAATGGGACGATCTTGCGGGGGGGGGGGGTTACAATAAATGAAATTAAAACTATATATTTTGCAAATATTTCATAGTATCAATAATGAGATGATATATGCTGTGCTGAAAACATGTGGACTCATTTTTATATCCAAATCAAATGCAATTTTGTCCGATTGTCCAACAATGTATTGCGCCATGTTCAAAATGGCGCTACTTGGCCAGGGTATTGTGTCACATTTGGATTTGTAACTAACTGCTTCAGACAACACCGAGCAGGCGGATTAAAGTTAAAATAGTAAGACGTGTTTAAAAAATTATTTAATGACCGTTTGCCGTAAAAACTCGGAGAACGGACACCTGGAACCTAGCGAAATATTAAGATAACAATCACTGAACAACCGTGGCTATGCAGCGATGCTGTGGCGATGCTGTTTCACCAACAACCGTGGCTATGCAGTTATGCTGTTTCCTCAGCCCGAGTTAGCCCTCCCGACAAGTTGAAATAAAAGGCTGTATTTCAATTGACTTTCCTGCAAAATAACAGTACTCAACACCCACTTCCTCGATAAATTTTTCCGAGTCGATCAATTTTATTGGGGAAGAGCAGCTTGAAACTCTTGTTTATGTGTCACAAAATTTATTTTGGGTGGGGCTTACACATGTATTTTTGATAGGCCTTAGGAAACTTGGACATTTGTTGAAACGTGTGTACAACGGATGTTCTTTCCCCTTTTTCACATTACCTCCTTTTAACGTCAGTTTAATTTGTTACCTGGGCACAGCCGGAAGAACTTGTGCTGATGTAAAAAACGTATAGTAAATAGAATAGCCGTTTCATTCTATTAGACAAAGGCAGCAGAGGCTTTCCTTAACAGATCGAAAATGTTAAAATAACAAGAAACATTTTAAAGTTACGGGTCAAAAAACCTCTTTACACATTAGATGGACAGTTTCTTTGCGGGTACAGTATGATGACTTATATCACTGGTTGAAGCGGTATCTGAAATGCCATTGTCACAAATGGAATGAAATTGACCACAATTCCCAAATCAAATGGCAATTAAACGTATGGCTTTATAGCACGCAGAAGATGTAATTGATCAAGACACATAAGTAAAATTGCGTTTCAATCATTGTTCACATCACGGACGGGGGGGGGGGGGTGCGTAATGAGCTCACCTTTACAGAATGTCTTTAGATGTCATGATCTGCCGAGTGAAGTCTAGCGTCTTTATGTCAATTCAGAGCGTATCAACCTTTGTCGGAATTGCCACTGACAAAGTTAAAGATGTATTCGCACTATGACACCCATTTCTGTTCTTGTTTCGTACAGACCTGATTGAAGAAGATCTAAAAGCAAACTACTAACTTACTCAACTGGAAGACCAAGGTTGCGTTCCCTACAATGACGTCTTGTACAGTGAAGATCCCTGAAAAACTCTCATGCCCAAGAACCACTGGATTAGGTCCTCTCCACTGTAACTTTAGGTGGCTTGCGTCATACATATCTGAAAGTCGAAAGAAGGACGAACAGCAAGTGAAAAAGCACCGCATAAGTAACATGCTTCCGGTAGATTGAAATCGGAATGTGTGCCCCTATGTGCACGGAATTTGGTGTAAGAAAGACTTGGCCGTATTTTTTTAAGAGTCCGAAACACATTTCGTTGCCAATATAAAGAAGCATTTAGCGACTTAGCACTTTGCTGCAGGGAGAATGTTAATAGCAACGTCAGTATTCCCGCTTCCAAGGTGTTAATTTTCATACAAAGGGCCTCCCTGCTCAGAGTTTTCACAGAATTACGGAAAATTATTTGCTTTACATCCTCTATCAAGCCACTGCTCAGCCAATCACCTTGCCGGAAAATAGCGAGAAAAAGAAATGTAATTGGACTGGAAGTTTTGTGACCGAGTACTCTCTGCTTTTTTATTTTATTTTATTATTTTTTTTGGGGGGGGGGGGGAGGGGGGAGGTAGGGGTGTGTGGGGCGAGGGTGTGTGGGGTGGGGGGGGGGATCCACCAGGCAAACTTGACGTTCCAATGGTTGGCTTGCTGTCTATGCCGCCGCTACTTTGCGGCCATGTGCTACTGTCTTCCATGGCAACGGGTTAATTAGGGTATACCATTGTAGGTTGATAACTTCCCTGCTTTGCTACCGACATCCATCTACTACCCACAAGGCCAGTGAAATATTATTGGTTGACTGTCACTTTACCACAAGATGCCGCTAGTTTTTTGTTAAGTGGTAGCTAGATAGACGGAGCATCACATCTACTGGTAATCTAGTTTATGCAAAGCTGCCATTTAGTGGACTGGGAATTCCAATGGTGCAATTGCGATTTCAATGTCATACAGGAAACTTGAAATGAAACTATTAAAGTAGCGAGGTGCTACTTAATTAAATTGGCAAAAAATTGGCAAAGTTACTATAGTATTGAAATGCAGTTCTCAGATAAAATGAAAGTAAATCACGAACTGAAAAGAACCAAATTATGAAGACCCCACATGGCTGCCAGTACCCTCTCTCGCGGCTAAGAGAAAAGCATGGTGGGTATCAGTGGGTATCCCGCTAAGTACCGGCTTTGCACCTGGCAGCAGCAGCAGAAGCAGAAGCAGAAGCAGAAGAAGAAGAAGAAGAAGAGGAAGAAGAAGAAGAAGAAGAAGAAGAAGAAGAAGAAGAAGAGGAAGAGGAAGAGGAAGAGGAAGAAGAAGAAGAAGAAGAAGAAGAAGAAGAAGAAGAAGAAGAAGAAGAAGAAGAAGAAGTATGCTTAACTGGACAGGCATCCTGTTACAACAAAACAAGCGGGTTGTGTGAACAGCCCATCCTCAGCTGACCTTCACGTTCAATCCATAGGCCTAATAAGCCCCGCTCTGATCTAGGGGATGAAGATTTTGGAGAGAAAATAAAAATAAGACTTTCGAATGTAATCCCCATTGACTTATATGGTAATGAATAGGGATGCCTGCATTAACCGAAAAATAAACCCCCCTAAAAATCATTAAAATTCAAAAATCAATGGGGCATGACAACTTAAAAAAAAAAAAATAACATGTTAGAGACCCACCCAAATTACAGTCTCACCAAACATAAAGTAAATCTGGCTGAGAGAGTCGAAAATATCAATTGCAGACGACGCCAGGTGGACGAACAGACGGACGTCTCTACTATGATACACTTATGAGAAAAAACATGACCCATATTCATAAATATCAAAACCAACAATGACAGCAAAGAGATTCCAGAGTTACCAAAGCATCAACATTCATCTTCCAATACCAATGTGAAGAAACAAATTTCACTCCTGACTTGAGACAGGCCGTCATTCACAAAAAGGCAACTGGTGGTTTTAAGCCGGTCCTCTCAACCTTTGAAATATTCTTCATTAAAGACAGACTATAGTGTTTCCAATATGTACAGGCCCAACCACTCAAAATCCAAATTTTATTACTTCTGCAGAAGATAAAGGAGAATTGGTAGGCCTATCACTGTTTTGGTTCTTCTGACTGGTTCGTCAGCTGAGTTTATAGCAAAAGTAGAAAGTAGGCCTATATCATTTTTGTGATATCTATGAATCTGGAATATTATCTTATTAATAAGTTAAGTGATTGACACTGTTATAGAGTATCAAATGCAAGGAGTAGACTTCTGCAAGTCCGTCACTAAACAATTGAAGTTCTACAGACGGTGTAGAAAAACAGGACCCATATGACGGATGAACGACGGATGTGCAACCGTCGCAAACCCTCTGCTTACTGACAAGTCAGCTGAGGTTAAAACACGAAACTTTAAAGTCATTGCCTTTGCTGCCGCAAGTCTTAAATTGTAGAGTAAAATTGTTGCTTATGGTGATAAACTGCTGGGTTGTACATTTGAAATGATTAAATATGCAAATAAGTAATCATTTAAGTCTTGAAATAATTTTGACAGTTTTCCGTCAGAAGAACACAACGTTAGTACTGAAAACATTGCTACTTACATGTCTCAATTGTCACCTTACAGGCCTGTGTGTCAAATGGGTATCTCTGCAATTTCATTGGACAATGTGTGTCGACAAACATCCTATAATAAGGGTAAAAACAAAAAGAGTTTCAACCAGAGAAACTAAAGTATCAAACTATGACATTCTTGTGCTCCGCTGACCTTACACGCTTAGACTGAGGTGGTCCTGTGAACTTCAGAATAATATTGAGGCTGCTTTTTTTATTTGTTAAAGACCACAGCATTACTGTTGCTAACAAGAACATACTTATCCCCTCACCGATTTTCCAGAAATTTGATAATTTGTTACAAATCAGAAATGTATGCATTAACCTATAAGTGCCCAAATCGAATAAAATGTTAAAAATTAGAGATGCGGAATATCACAACCCAGTGAAAATTTTAGTTTCACCATTCCACAAGCTACATTCCACCGAGTTTCAGAAAAATCTCAGTGAGGGCTTTTGAGAATAGGTAAAAAATGGCAAAAAGACAAATATATATATATATATATATATATATATATATATATATATATATATATATATATATATATATATATAAATATGTATATATATATATATATATATATATATATATATATATATATATATATATATATATATATATATATATATATATATATAGATAAGATTAAAATCCCACCACCTGCTGAACAAATAAGTTCTAGGGATCCTCAGATGTGTGTCCATGTAATTTTGAAGTAATTGGCTTAGTAATTTCGGTGAAGATTTTTCGAGACTTTGCCAAAAACGAAAAAAAAACCCCATCAAATTTCAAAGATCACTGGAGTGTGACCATTTGCTCAAAATTGGTAGCAACCCTCCTAAGCTACATCCTCACTAAGTTTGAAGAGAATCTTGTTGACGAGTTTGGAGAAGAGGTAAAAATGTAACTTACCTTTGCAATCCCCCTTGACTTGCATTGTCATAATGGGAATGTATGCATTAACTGATAAGTTTCCAAATTGAAACATTCGTTAAAAATCAGAGATGCAGAATATCTTCACCAGCGAACAATTTATTTAATCCTTTCACAAGTCAAATTTCCACCAAGTTATAGAAGAATCTAAGTGCTGATGTTAGAGAAGAAATCCAAAATAACAGAACCATTAGGTGACCAAATTAACGTTCAGCGGTCTCTGGAAGGGTCTCAATGGAATTTCTAAGCAATTGGATTGACGGTTCCGGAAAAGAATATTTTTCAAAGATTTGTGCCGAATATGAAGACGAAAATCATGACAAATCCAGAAATCACTTGACTTTGACCATTTGAACAAATTAGTAGAACCTCCCCTCCCCCCCCCCCCCCCCCCCGACTTACATTCCCACCAAGTTTTGAGTAAATCCAGTCCACGGTTTTTCAACAGTAGTCAAAAATACGAATTGTTTGTAATGGGCGGCCACCCACCGACGGACGAGGGAGGATCGGATCAGCTTAGCTAGAAGCAAACTTTTACACTTTTTGAAAGGCCACTGGACATTTCTCATATATTTTTAAAAAATTCATTTGACCTTCGCCTACGCATGAAACAACTTATTTCTCGTCAATAAGAATCATCATGCAGTTAAAAGCAAAACTGTGTTTGATCTGAAGCTGTGTCTTTTTTTAAAACCCATGATGTGCTCATATTCGATCAATATTAGCGCTGCGCAGCACCAACATACTTAAAGGAAAATTCGGATTAGAGCCATATTGAACAGTCTTGAATGACTACAGTTCCTGAAGAAATTTGACTCGCCTGGGAATTAGTACACATAATTTAAACATTGAGCTCGGAAGGCACCAGAGCCCAACTAAAATACCTGTTAAAGAGAAGAAGTTGTGACACATGAAAGGTAACTGAGGACGAAATTCGTTATTTATTATTTTCAAGAAATGTTCCGGTCAGAGAGTTGTTTTGATGGCGGAGCTATTAAACTTTTCTTATCAATCTTGAAAGTCAAAAGCTCGGAAGAGAAATTTAATATGCTAATGAAATGAGAAGGATACGAACTTAAACTTCTGATCAAAATTTTTCATAAATTATACTGTTTGGAATTAGAGGTTCGTAATGAAATTTTAATGTGGAAGAATTAGGTTGGTGACTATATTTTTGTTCTTGCTGGGATACGTGTTTATGTGTAAAATTCTTTTACACAATGCATATACTTTGAACTGTGTTGTATAAACTGTATTGTGATGTTCAGAGCACCATGCCTAACCGCTCTAAATAGGTACAGCCAATTAAAGATTCATTCACGATGGGAAATGAATGGGGGTGTCAAACATAACAAGGGTTCCTCGTGTTTCTCCAGGTATTGGTCTATCGTTGGGAAATTGAACACATTTGAATAATGGTGATCCGGAGACAAAGTATACGTCATTTAAAGGTCTTGGCAATTTAAAAATACGAAATTGCATTCTTTACTTGGTCGCTCAGCATTTTTTTCCATAATCCCATCGTTCCGATTTGCTCAAAGTTTACTCTCACACATGTTTATACGCGCATGCTCGTGCAGGCGCACACATACAACATACATTTCTGCCCTCATGGAATAAATAACATCCAGATGTTTTGGTATCTTATTTTATTTTTTGTTATTTTTTTTCTATTGTGTGGTTTTTGGTATTTTGTGCCTTTTTGTTTACGAGTTCGTGTTGGTTTCATTTTATTTTCTTGGCATGTTAGTTCTTGTGTGAAATATCCTGTCAAAACAGGTAATACTGTAAAGAAACACATACTTCAAGCTAATAAGGACGTCCCCATTAGACTTCACTATTACGCGGCATCGGTGCGCAGTGTCTCATGCCTAAAGCTATCCCGGCATTGGCCACAAATATGTCTGGTATCCATAGGTATTCCATGACCACTTCGGCTGGAATAATGAGGCTGTCTGGGCCACCTTTGTATTGCAAACGTGGATCATTCCACTGGCAACCTCAAATAAAAGTTGGATTGTAGTGCCTTGAAAAAGAAAAGAAAAAATGGTGTCAGGTAGACTTACTTCACAGTGATTGCACAAAGATGACAATATCGCCATGGTGTATATCCCCCATACGAGACAGGAGGTGAATCAGACGTATTGCCCAGGCACACGGGCAAGTGTGTAATTACATATAAAGCATTCACTGAAGATGGGAGCCTATGGTTAAACTAGAAGCGAGTTTTTCTTGCGAAAAATATTATGCATACCCGAGCAACGCCATCAGTGATCAGTGTAACATTTGCCCAATGCATGTCAATATACACCTAGAAAAATGTAAATATGTGCAGTATTTTCATAAGACCTCTCCACTGGAAGTACATGACAAGCACCGCTACTTGACTTATATCTATGAATTATAATACTAACAGTTAACCAATCAACTCTTTGAGGAGCGTGTGGCCTTCGCCTACAGCCAAAAGATTATCCACATTCATGTGATAAAAGTCTCCAAATCCATGGGATATTTGAACTCAAACAGAAGATAAGGAGTCAATAGGAGGCAGAGGTATAATTTAATCAAGGAATACCATATAAAAATAAAAATCACCATGTGACCTTGAAATTTGGCCTCAAGGTCATCCATTAACTAATGATTAAAAACCATGCAGCCCCATCGATCATCTGTATCAAATTAGGAGGGAATGGGTCAATGGCCAGATATACAATGAAAATAAGGATTATATTATTTATTAAGAATTGCCCTGTGACCTTGACCACTGGACTGTGCCCATTTGAACAAACTTAGTAGAGACTGACTCAAGGTACATCCCCGCCAAATTTGAAGTGTATCTGGCTGACGGTTTTAAGGATTAAGTCGAAACATGATCCACAGCAATCCCTATTCATTTACATAGGAGTCAACAGGAATGTATGCAGTTTGAACTTTCAAGGGCACCCAGGTTTAAAATAAACCATACAAACTGAAAGCCCAGGTAAAGGTACTTTCCTATTAACAAATAATAGTAACCCTTAGGCCTACGATGCACCATTAAGAAGGTATAAGCTAATATGGGAATATTGCTGAGTCAGCAGCAAATGCAACAGGGATTTGACCTTGTCTTACCTCTGACCTCAAGATTATATATTATTATATGGGACAAATTTCCAATAAAATGAAAAATGACGATGTAGAGATGCAAACAAGCAGTTAATTACCTTCACGTTACTTCAGGTGATATATATATATATATATATAATATATATATATAATTCATTACAAAATAAATTGTCCATTCCATTTGGCCAATTTTGCACCTTCATTATATCTTCAGTTTTACTCATGTTAGAAGCACGAAATTTGGACAGTGTGTGAAGATGGGTTCTTGTATTAAATTAGCACAAATTCATCAATATCACTACTCTCATAATTTAGTTATGGCATTATGAATATTTACAAATTTTAAGGAATGTAGGCAATTTCCTGGGGTTTTAGGCAATATCCTGGGAATTTAGGCAGTTTTCTGGGAATATAAGCTAGTTCCTGGGAACATAAGACCGTTCCTGGGAAAGTAGCAAAGTCCCATGAACATAGTGGTAAGCTCCTAGGAACATAGAGGCAAGTTCCCAGGAACATAGTGGCAAGTTCCCAGGAACATGTTAAAGTCCCAGGAATATCATTCATAAATTCCCAGGAATATATTCAAATTCCCATCAATAGAACTTAAGTCCCAGGAATTAAGACTTAAGTTCCTTTTGACCTGTTTTCAATGAGTGGGTTACCATCTATACCCCTTCCCCAACCCCGCCCATATAAAAGGAAGTGTTTTCGCTAGATGCACTCACGGATTCTTTTGGAGTTCTCAAAGTTATAAATATTATTATATTAAATATAATCTTTCAGGGATTTTCTCTATGAGTGCGTTTTTTTTTTAATATTTGGTAAAAGTTATAGAGGAGTCCACACAATTGTCGTCAAAATCAAGTTTTGATATAGTGAAATAGTTGAAAGCTACAAAAACGTATTACAAATGGCGTACGCGTGAGCAAATCATGTATTTTAGAATTAGCGTAAGCAAATTATGTACACGCGTTGATCACTTTGATGCTAACCGGGTATAGCTGAAAAAAGAACCTCGAATAAGGGGCCACCTTGAAAAAAGGGTCGCTTTTACCACTTTCCTTGGATGAGCACTTACAACATGTTTGATCGCACTACGTTTTGTCACAAACCTTCCTGTTTTTTGTTTTGTTTTTGTTTTGTGTTTTTTTTTTTTTTGCGTTTTTTAAGGTCACCGCTTGCATTACAGAGATCATATTTGTTTTAAAGTCATATCATATAGATGCACACATGAGCTGATGGTGACGGGTGCAACACAAATGCTCTTGGTGCATTGTGTTCTCAAGCAACAGCAAATAAGGTAGTTTTGTCGGGCCCAATTTGTATGCGACCCAAATTATCATGTGTTCTCTGTGCTAAACATAATGTAAAAGTGCTGCGTTTCAGGTCATAAAGGAGTTCATTTCTTAAAGATGGCGCAGAAGTACCCTACAATGACTAGAGAGATAACAGTCCTTCGCAGCAAACCTGTAATTAGAAGGCAGATGTAGTAAAAACCGTATATTTTGATGAGTCGGTGTACCTTGCCCGGCGGCCATATTGAATTCTGTATTACGTAATCATTACAGCTTTTCAAAAGTAGTCTCATCTGATTCTTTGAACATGAAAACATGTGTATAGACACAAATTTCATCTGGGTAGTTGTGTCTACTTCTCGAGATACTGCTAGAAAACTGAACTTAAGTAATGGCCGCCTTAATTTGCATATTCCCCGAAATGCTCAACTGTGACGCACGGTCACCAACTGGATTCTCGAATGGGACTACCTAGGCTACTAGAATCTGCAAAAAAAAAAAAAATAACTTTATCGGCAGGATCCAGGTTCATCCTCAAATGGGCTTTTGCCCCCCCCCCCCTACATAATAGTTTTGAACATAAATATTCAACATTTAAGTATTAAAGCATTTCTACTAGGTATAAATCCAAATTCCACAACTTTTTTTGGTTCATTGGATGCTCATGCATCATAAAACTGATGAATTGGAGTTGGGATGGTGCGTCTACCTATAATAGTTTTGAAGATATTCAGGATTTAAATTTTCAAATGGCTTATATGCATAATTTTCAAATCTGTCATTCAGACTTTATGTATGGAAGTTTAATCACACCAAGTTTGGAGTTTCTGTGTATAAGAGTCTTCAAATAAAATGTCGGACAAACCAGCAGGTAAATCAAAAAAGAATTCACAGAAAACACAGACATAATTATTACTTTTTCTACACACAATTGGTTTAAACACATCTTATTCAAAAACGATTGAGAAACAAGCAGAGCCTATATAAATCTCTCTCACATTTCACGCAATTCACATAAAGCTACCCTGTTTAGCCAATTAATAAACAAAATGTTCAAACATAATGGTAAACCATACATAAATATTAATTCATATACAAAGAAAGCATATTGGTCACACAATAAATATTCAAAAAGTAACGTTAAATCTTATACTGCTGAAAATTTGATAGATGCTATAAAATTTCTTTCGGATAATACTTTTGTTGAATGCGGACCATTGGTTTTTTAACTTATAAAAGGCATTCCAATGGGTTGCAACTTCTCCCCTTTACTGGCAGATTTATATTTAACCTGGCATGAATCTAAGTACATGGATTAATTGATGAAAAGGACTTTCAAGTGCCTAAAAAAAATCAAACAACGCAAGATATATTGATGACATTGCTTGTATAAATACACAAAATTTCAGTGAAATTGCTAAAGAAATTCACCCAAAAGCTATCCCTTTGGAGGGCAACAATTCAGATACTTTCAGAGATGTCTTTCTGGACTTGGGTATTCAGGTCACTAATGACATGTTTTGTATTAAAGTCTTTCACAAAATAGTTGAGTTTAACTTTGAAGTAGCTAATTATCCTTGCCCGGACAGTAATATTTCGGAAAGAATTGAATATAATACGTTTTTGTCAAGATTTGGTCGTATTTGTTCTTAATTTTAGGACTTTGCATCTAGAACCAAATATATTTACAATAAACTTGAGTCAAGAGGATTCAAAGATGTACTTTTGATCAAATACTTCTACACATTTTGCTGTATATATCCGGAGATGGTTAGAAAGTTTCGCTTCAATAATTTTAGAGATTTTAGACTTGCCTGCTTTGCTACTTAATACTATCTTTTGGCATCATTCTGCTTTAATGCTTTCAGACTTTTTAGGCTAGCTTGTTTTCTGTTAGGTTGTACCCCCAGAGGCTATTGGTAGCAAGTAGCGGCCTACAAGCTTGTCTAATTTGACCTGATATCTGGTTAAGAAATATTATATTTTCATTGCATTCTCTTGACTGAAATACAAATGACTTTCATTTTTTTTCTGACTTGCCCAATAAATTTTGCTGTTTATATCCAAAGATTATTAGAAAGTTTGGCTACAATAATTTTACAGTTTAGACTTGTCTGTTTTGCTACTTAACTTAATTTGTTGGCATCATTCTGTTTTAATATTCACTTTCAGACATTTTAGGCTTACATGTTTTCTGTCCGGTTGGGGGGGGGGGGGCGGGTATCGGTAGCAAGCAGCGGCCGACAACAGTTAACAGTTTGCCAATTGTACTTAAAATTGTGTTAGGAAACATTATGTTTTGATGACATGTTTTTTACCTAAAAGCTAATGACTTTCATTCTTTTCTGACATGCCTAAATGCACATTTACTCCATATTAAAGAATTACTCAAAATTGACAGTATTTTCTCAAATGTCACAAACCGGACACATTACGTTGAGACATTGAGTCAGGGTTGGCAGTGAAATAGAGCTTAATTGTTTGTAGACTTTCAAAGTGAGGAGTTGGCGTCATCATGGATTTTACATTTCTGTTGCAGGGTGTCCATTGTTGTAGTCCGTGTTAGGTTTTCCCTTAGTTTGTACAGGGGTCTAGCTGCAACTGTTTATTTTACAATCACTGGGACTGAATATAATGCCCCAGTTTGTTTCCACGTCAGTTATTCACTGGCGGGTGGTTTAACTAGAATAAGCTATCCAGCTAGAAAGGGTAGATATAGGTTCAGGGGAAAGTTCAATTGTTCTTATCTGAACCTGTACTATACAAATTTAGTAATTACGGTTTGTTTGACAGGTATTCTTCTTTCATAATGAAGCTCTGCATTTATAAGCTAAATTTCACGTATATAGCTAATTCATCATTTGCCACATTCATATTTATTCATTATTATATGAGTTGTCTTTGCTGAATATTTAGCTTAGACAAGGAGCCGCTACTCAGAGGCATGTACGGGTATGGGCTCCAAGAAATTTTCTGGGTTGTTTCCCGCTGAAGACCCTTTAATTTATTTGGGCTGATACAGCCTATGTCGAAATTTTACAGAGGAACGTGTGCAATGTGGACAATAGTACTTCCGTGTATATATATATATATATATATATATATATATATATATATATATATATATATAGGTAACACAGGGACAGGTTAGCTTGTGGAGAGTAAAGAGTTCGGACTGCGGAATAGGGTAATGACTACTAGGAAATTTGACTGGTGTAATATATATATATATATATATATATATATATACATATATATATACATATATATATATGTATACATATATATATGGGCATATATATGTGCATATATATATATATATATATATATATATATATATATATATATATATATATATATATATATATATATATATATATATATATATATATATATATATTACACCGGTCAAATTTTTGTACGCTCTCAGGAAAGTAAACTCCGGAATACAGTGTCGGTGGAAATACGCGGTACCAATAATAGTTGTCAATTAAAAAAACTAACGTAAACATTTTCTGAGGCAACAGTCAATATAATACATTTGTATCATTGTGTTTGCAGCACTGCCGATCTTGCTTTTCATGTTTAATTAGTATTTCTTCCTGAAATATATCAAATTCATGTCTTGTCAATGTTTACTGCTTCTTACTGACAGTCTATGAGTTTTGATGGGGCACATAAGCTCATTCAGGTCCCAGCTCCTGCTAATATGTATTAATGTGCATGTGTTACTTTGTATCTTTGTGACAATAAATAAATACAAACCAATACAAAATAAATTCTCCACCCAAGCACTACTAGCCTGGCAACCTGTATAAACAACTATGGTCATTCATTCATTCATTCATTCATTCATTCATTCATTCATTCATTCATTCATTCATTCATTCATTCATTTATTCATTCATTCATTCATTTGTTCATTCATTCATTCATGTTGCCCCATTGCGCGGATTCATTTTGAACCACAACCATCAGTGTTTTTCACTGGATTAAAGAACCACACTGTCTATATTTGCTTGTACTGATGCAATTTCAGGATGTTCAATAACATAAACGAAATATAATCTTACCATGTCATCTTCACTATTAACACCTGCATTGAGAATGTAAGCAGATACATTGACAATGACCGGCGGCCCTGCAATGACAAATGTCCATTCATTATTGCCATTGTACCGTGGCAGCCCAATGAAAATCATGTAATTTAACGAAGACGTAGCCGCTTTTCAGGCGTGTATCATCAATACAAAATGGGTCCATTAACTATACAATAAATATTTCTAGTGATGCGACACAGCTTGAACTCGAATTACGAGGATCAAATACAACTTGTATAAATATCAAGGCCCGAATACGCATCATTATATTATTAATATTCTGATATAAAAACTTGTACTCTTCGGTAAATCAAATTCCAATATTTGGCAAGGTCATATTTTCGAAATTCAAGACACCCAGCTGGGAAACTGCCATTTGTTGGCAACAGCAAAAAGGGTGCACTCATGTAAGTTTTCGGAAAGATCACAATAACCTCACAAGTAAAAATTATGGTGGCTCATTGATGCCGGCAATCTGATGTTACTTTTTTTATCTCGTGATAACAGTAAGTAGGTACCAATGAGCCACCATAAAAATACCCATATTAATCATTAATAACCATATTAATCATTAACTTAAATTGTTTTTGAGAACTTACCATCTAAATCATGGGGGCGGACAAGATGGTTGTATCCTTCCTTCAGCTCATTCAGAATGTCACTCGTGTTTCTGAGCTCCACGCTGTGTAATTCACAACATTCAGTTCGAGCATCATTGAAATGTTACACAAGCAATTGATTTCATATGCAAACAACTACTCTCACCAGCAGTTCTGGGGAACCAAGCCAGTAATATTGAATTCCGATTTGGTTCCCCAGACGCGACATTTTTTTTTTTTTTTGGGGGGGATGGAATTTTTAGTTATCTGCTTGGTGGATACATTCAATAGCAACCTGTTTGAAACGAGGGTAGCTTATTGCATGTGTACACTGATTTTTGATGACATTGGCTGTCAAATCGTTTTATTTTATTTTTGAGTTCTTGGGATCCATAGGGCAGAATCTTTTTCCGTGATTTGTCCCTTATCTCCTCCTCTTACCAGCCTGAACCTTTATCTCTGCCAGGGACTTGGCTTCTGAAATTTTGTCATCACTATGCGCATATATTTTCACTTTACACTTGACTTTGGTCTGGTTTCCCAGGTCCCGCCGAAGTTACAGAATCTTACCTTTTTTTTTTTTTTTTTTTTTTTTTTTAGCAATGCGTATAAGGAAAATATGTTTAGCCGGGACTGCAACTGCTCGATAGCACCGATCATTGAATAATCTGCATACACGGTGCCTTATCTGTTCAGGATCGAATCGAGGAATTTGTGTTGGTCTTTTTTGGTTCTGGCCACATCCAGCGTTTTATTTTTGTTTTATATGTCGTTTTTGTATTTTTAAAGACGGCCTCAGGTGTGTTATTAAGTGATATACGAAAACGAAATGAGTGCCGCAGGTGCGACCCGGGAGGGGCATGAGGCCTACACCCCCGAAAATGTTGCAGAAGGAAGTAAAAACTACACTGTGGCGCATTTTTAGGATCAACGAGACAGGATAAAAGCAAAGAGTTCTTGCACAAAATATATATTTATGCTTAGCTGTAGATTTATCATGCACCAGCGTCACATGTACCTGGTGTGGTGTTTTGTGATGAGGCACACACATGTACAAATGCAAACACTAAATTATAAATAAGCACTAAACGTAAACAGTATATATTCATGCTTCCTAAAAATTTTCTTTGTGATAAAGCAAATATACGTACAATCAAACACGTGTCGTCTGCATATATACTAATTTAGTATTCATTTTCGCCAATCAAAATGCCCCTTATAAGAGGAATTCGTCTGACACTAATAGCTAAAATTTTGTCGCAAAACTCTAAAGATATAGAAGAACAAGGAACAGCCTTGTCTCACTCCTCTGGACAAGGTGAATGGCTCTGCTGCTCGTCCATCAAGAACTTGAGATTTGTATTTGTGTCTTTTTGCCCAGAACCACGTCCGAGTTGCCATTACCCTATTTTGCAGTCCGAACTCTTTACTCTCCATAAGCTGACCTGTCCCTTTCTAACCTATATGCATATGGAATTACTATTGTCCATATAGCACACGTTCCTCTGTAAAATTTCGACACAGGCTGTATCAGCCCACATAAATTAAAGGGTCTTCAGCGGGTAACTACTCAACATGTTTCGGAGCCTATTAACCGTACATCTCTCTCTGAGTAGCGGCTCCTTGCCTAAGCTAAATATTCAGCAAAGACAACCCACATAATAAGATGTTATATTATTGTATGAAGTACTAATCCACTGGCACAGAGATTCACTAAAATTTATAAAAAATGCAAGACTGATTGAACAAATTTCCATTCTAGATAACTGAAGGTGTTTTTAAAATCTATAAAAAGACCAAAGCATTAAGGTTTTCCACTTCGATATATTCCATAATTTCTCACACTCTTATAATTTCTGCTCCTATGCATCTACTTTAAAGAAATCTTATCTCATCTTTCTTCTATATTATGCATAATTGAGGGTAGATTTTTTTCTCACTCTAAAAGCAATATAATTATTTAGAATAAATTTGTAGTTGGTGTTAAGCAAATGTATGGGTAGCGATATTTTTTTAAGAGAAGAGGATTTCTATCTTTTTTTGGATGCAGAGTTATATTGTATTTTCCTGACGTTGCGTTTTTGGCTATTAACCGGTTTGATAAGCAAAATGTACAGCATCTAAAAAAACTCACCCTCTAAATCTAACTAAAGCACCTTGACAAACTCGATTGGTAGCTTATCTGTACGAAAAGACTTGTCATTTTTGCACGGTTTAATAACTTACTGGATTTCTGCTGTAGATATTAAGCCTCACACCTTCTTGTTTCTGTTTAGTGCACTATTCAAGTTTTTTTTATTGACTTCAGCAGGTTGTTTGGTCGAGTGCAAATTCTTACAAAAGACACTTCTTCTTTCAAAATTTGTTGTTTATCACTTGCAATTGAATGCTTATTAAATTTCAATTGTCCAATGTTTTCATTATTACAATTTATGATAATCTTTGGTCTCCAATTTAAAAAAAAATAAAATAAAAAAACCCCACCGAAATACCCAGTTGATTTCTGGCCCTCCTCATATCATCTTAGTTTACACCGTATTCGTGCATCATTAGTTTTATATTCAATTTCTTTAATCGAAAATTGCATGATTTTCCCTATTTCCTGTCTGAGGTTATTGTCATTAAATACAGTTTTTTCCTGTAATTTTTCTTCTAAACCAATATTTTTTCTTCTAATTCTTTTATTCTTCTTACAAAGATCATACCATCATGTTTCGCCTCTAACCTGACATTTTATTGTTTCCCATAAGAATGAAAAATTAGCATCTGGATTTTTTTTTTGGGGGGGGGGCCCGATAGTTCTTTTTATTTTGTTTATATATTCCATATCACTAAGATGAGAATCATTTAATTTCCAGTAGCCTGGTCCTCGAGGTGAGCTATCCGTGAGTAAAGCCAATGATATCGTAGAATGGTCCGATCGTAATCCTGGATTTATAATACAGCTTTTAATATAACTTGAAATACCAAATATAACTAAGAAAATGTCGAGTCTACCAAATATATGGGTTGGGTTTTTTACAGGCCTGGTGAATCTAAAGATTTCCAGATTATGTAAACTCCAGACGTCAATCACGTCAACATCCTCAAAGCAGGAAGGTAAATACTCTTCGGGAATTTGTATGCGTTTGTTTAGAGCCTCCTTTTTATATGCATGTGTATATGCATCGATATGTAATCATAGATAACATGAGAAGAATTTAATAATTATATAGACTGCTTGCCTGGCACATATCACGAATTAGGGTCCCGAGGAAGTAGACCGTGACACATCCCGAAGCCAGTAGGGCTGAGGGATATCTCACGATCTGCTTACGAGGGACCCTTATTCGTGATATGTCCCAGGCATAGAGTCTGTATATGGGATATTATAAAAAAATATTTAAAACCTTTTCTATAATGAACATCACCAACAAATAAAGTAAACAAACGCATAATCCGCAGCTACAGCAAACGTGTTTTTGTCATGTTTCGAAGATTTTATCGACCACGCCAACATAAGCAAAATACTGTGTCAAAGGTCACATTTTCCTGCAGAACAACAGCACTGCTTCGAGATGGATTTAAGAAATAACCATACATTTTGTGTAGATCTTCTGTTCTTATTGGCGCATGATGTTGAACAGTACCTTTTCCCAAACATTTCAATTTGACCTTTTCAGCAGCATCAGCATTTGACTGGGTAAAAGCTACATCATTTAGAATCAGCTCTGTGCTCGCTACTCTGTAGCAAAATTCTTGCAAGTCCAAACTTGATGGAACTCAGCGTGGTAGTTTTGCTCAGATCATTTTCTTTACTTCAGGCATTCATATACAACAAACTGAGAGCTGAGTCAAATTCTGCAGAGCTCATTACTATAATGTCCATAGATTGTCCCGTTTCCTTCAGGTACGCCGTTAACGTATCCATAGCAAGTTTTGTGCTTGCTTTGGTGTTTCTTGTCAGCGTTTTTGGACAACAACAGTTCTTTTATATCGCTCTGAGATTCGGTACTGAAGCGATCGCGCTTTGGTATCGGCTGCATATCTGCCATATCGTTGTCAGTTTCATTAACAGGGCCAGCAGTGCGAGCGCCACCTTGTGTCAACTGAGAACGTTAATTGTCAGTTCCCGTTACTGTTAATGTTATTTGGCAGCTTAAATCACGGCTTTAGCTGATGTGTCAGCGGGAAATACCAGTAATTATTAGCCGAGCAGGCAGCACACTCTGGTCAAAGGCAACACGTCAATGATGCTCATTATAATTGAAAGTTTCATAATTATAAATAGTTACCTTTTTTACACATAACTACGTGAGAGCATGAATGTGAAAGCTTGAAACTATCATAATCTATAGTAGAGGTCACCGATAATATCATGTAATTTTTAGAGTAATTGGTTTTCAGAGCATATAATCATAGTTATGAAACTCGTACATCACATATTGGTATTCTTTACACTGAAATAAAAGATAGATGTTTCAGCAAAAACAACCCAGATACACATAGATTCATCTCAGGCGGGCATATTTCCTTGATGGAGGACTTGTGCTTTTTTGCACTGTTTAGATATGCATCCTTCTGGTTACACTTTCTACAGCATAAAATATTGGGCTGGGATCACTTTGCTCAGACATGACAAATATGATTAATTTATAGTTATGCACCGACTATGGAGTCCTTACTGCCAGAAAGTCAAGGGCAAATGAAGCACCTTCTTTCATACATTTTTCAAATATCCAATCTGTGTATTCCTGGTTACATTGGAGCAATATTTGGAACATTATATAAGTAGTCGATATATCATGTTAAATATTGTTTATCCAATTCCAACATAGGGGTATCGCAATTTTGACAGTTTTTGTTAACATTGGATTATTTTCTCTTCATACTTCGATTTGAAGTCTGTAAAGATTCACGCCACCAGAGTGATATATCATGTTCTTTTCAGATGACGCAATTTATGTGTTAATAGCATAAGAAGTAGCTCTGACAGGGACGCAATGTTTTTTGTATTTTTTTTTTAAATTCTGAATAAAAAAAATCGGTAATGAGGTTTGTAGATCGGAATTTTGGAAGAAAGCAAAACCGGAATTCGGAAACAGGGTACTGTTTGCATTTTTCCACCAGGTGGCGGGCTTTTGCAGCTACGTATTATCACGGTCCCACAAAACATTCACATTTCTTTCTGACATGATCCAGGCAAAGCATCGAGTAGAAGCATATTGCAGTAAGCCCGATCTGTCAGGTCTTGGATAAATACTGCATCATATAGCACCTATATTTAGGTCTTTCAAAGTAAACACCAATGTAAAAATGTTGAGAGTCTTTTTTTCACTTTGTAGTATTTGTAAAACAATTAATAATAGATAGATAGATAGATAGATAGATAGATAGATAGATAGATAGATAGATAGATAGATAGATAGATAGATAGATAGATAGATAGATAGATAGATAGATAGATAGATAGATAGATAGATAGATAGATAGATAGATAGATAGATAGATTAGCCGGAACAACATGCAAACTTGGATGTATATTATCAGCACACAATATGTGTTGCCAATAAGGCGGTTTGAAGACTTAACTCAAATAGCGTGGTTTTGTTTTTGTTTTGTGTTGTTTTTTGTTGGCAGTTTACATGTAAAAGTGTTAAAATGGATGTAACCGTACATTTAAATGAAGCGCACGCCAACCAACAACCCGTATGGAAAAGTACTCACCTGTAACAGCTGGTGATATAATAAAAAAGAATGAACAAACGGAGTATAAATCCCCCAGTGGCATCCATGATGGCAAAATAATGACGACCTACATTGATATGTTCAGACCTGTTGCTGTGGCGTGCGCACTCAGTCTCTGCATGATCACATGTCCCAGTTGTTGTCCTTCAAAACCCCCAAAACCGAATGATATTTTCTCAAATTACCTCAGAGCCAGGAGCCTCGTGCAATCACAGTTCAAGTTATATTATTGCAGTCGCAAATTCGATTAAATTCGTACATTAAAAGTATACATTTTGATGTAATTAGCTTCAGGGAACCGTATGGTAAATTACAAGTAAACAGATTTGAATTTGAGTGACATGATCGTTTCCAGCTCATTTAGGCTATATGGGCGATACGGGAAAAAATAACAAACAAATGATTTTCTTATCAGCAAATCAGTCCGTGCGGATAGAACACATTGAAAGATTGCCGATTTAGTATTTATTCAACTCCTGCAGCAGTACTTTTTCTATGCGGCTATGTCAAAAGCCTATAGTTTTTAGCTAGATGTTAGAAGGACACCTCGATCTATCATACCTTTGAAGCTATTCAAGATTTAAATTTTGAGTTTTTGCCTAATTTACATAAATCAGAGCTTCAACTTTGATTCATAGTTAATTGGATGCAGCTATATCACATAACTATCAATTGAAGTTTGAATGACACCTCGGTCTATAATAATTTCGAAGCTACTCGAGAAATTTAAATTTTGTATGTTCACCTAATTTGCATATATTAAAATGCTATAGTTTTGGCTCATGTTTCATTGGATGGACCTATGTAAAAACCTACCGTTTGAAATGGGAATGACTTCACTATCTGCAGAAGTTTTGAAGTTATTAGAGAATTAATATTTGCGTACTCCATAATTTGCATAAATTAGAATGCCACAACTTTGGTTTACGGTTCATTGGATGCGGCTATCTCATAAACCTACAAACTGCAGTTGGAATGACACCTGTATCTATAATAGCTTGGAAGTTATTCAAGAATTCAACTTTGTGTTCTCCCTAATCTGCATAAATTAGAATGATTCAACTTCGGTTCATGATTCAATTGATGCGGCTATGTAACAAATCTATAAGCAGAAGTTGGATTGGCACCTCTATTGATAATAGCTTTGGAGGTATTCAACTTTAAATGTTTCAAGTGCCACTAATCCGCATAATTTAAAATGCGACAGTTTTTATGCACTCTGTGTTAGATTGACAGGTGTCGCAAACCTATCGTGTACTAATTTAAATTTTGTGTCTATCTGTAACAGATTGGACGATATGTAGCTTTGCAAATTCTAACTGCCCCTAATTTGCATAATTTCTAATATCATGATTGTTCGAAACAATACGCACAACTTCACTGCTAGGTCTATCACCATGCCAAGTTTTTTTTTTCGGAGCAATGGTGTCTTTGAAAAATTGACCATAAAATTCACATGTAAAATAAATAAATGAATGAATAAATAAATAAATGGATTTGTGAACAAATGAATGAATAAAGAAACAAACAAATAAATAAATAAATTGGGGAACATGATAGTTTCCAACTTAGTTAGACTGTATGGGCGATATTGAAAGAAAATAAATAACGAAAAAGTTTGATTTGCTTTTCAGCAAATCAGTCTGTGCGCATGGAAAATGTTAAAGATTGCCTACTCAGTATTAATTTAAATCCTGCAACAATACTTTGTGCATGCGGCTATGTAAAAAAAAACCCCTATAAATTGAAGTAAGAAAGGCACTTCAATCTTTTTTAGTTTTGCAGCGATTAAGGATTCAAATTTTGAGTATAACCCTAATTTGCATAAATTAAACTGCTACAACTTTGAGTCATGGCTAACTGGATGCAGCTATTTTATTTTTTTTTTCAATGGAAGTTTGAATGACACCTCAGCATGTAATACTTTTGAAGTTATTCAAGGTTTAAATTTTGTTTGTTCATTTAATTTGCAAAAATGGAAATACTTTAGTTAATATTTCAGTTGGTGGGGCTTTGTAACAAACCTAGCAACTGAAGTGGGAATAACACCTCTATTTGTAATAGTTCTGAAGTTATTCCATATTTAAATTTTTGGTATTCGCCTAATTTCCGTAAATTAGAATGCTACAACTTTGGTTTATGCATAATTGGATGCGACTTGGCCACACATTATAAACTGAAGTGGCAAAGGCACCGCTATATTTGAGATATTCAACCTTTAATTGTTTCAAGTGTTGCTAATTAGGACACCTCTATTTGTAATACATGTAGTTTGGAAGTTGTTTAATAATTCAGTTTTGTGTATTCACCTAATTTGAACGAATCAAAATGCTACAGCTTTGGTTCATGATTCATTGAATGCAGCTATGTCCCAAACCGATCAGGTGGAGTGGTTCCTCTATTTATAATAGATTTGGAGATATTCAAGTGCTACTATTCAGAATAATTTAAAATGCAAGAGTTTTTGTTCACTGTCCATTAGATTGACACGTGTGCTATATCTATATGTATTACTTTAAATTTGGTGTCAAAATGTAATAGGTTTGAAGATATGGAGCTTTTAAAATTATATTGCCCCTTATTTGCATAATTTTTAATAACATGACTGTTCCAAACAATATTCGCAACTCCACTACTAGGTCTATTACCATGTCAAGTTTGGGTTTTTTGAGAGCTATAGTGTACGAGAAAAAATGACGAAACAATTCATACGTAAATAACAAGATAGATAGATAAATAGATAGATAAAAGGACTGACAGACAGACAGACAGACAGACAGACAGACAGACAAATAGATAGGTAGATGGATAGATAGATAGATAGATAGATAAATAGATAGATAGATAGTATTTTTCAGAACGATAGTGTTCACAAAAACTGACCTTAAAATTGACACGTAACTAAATAGATAGTTAAATAAATAGATAAATAAATAAATAAATAAATAAGTAAATATTAAACAAACAAATAAATAAATAAATAAAGAAAGAAAGAAATAAAGAAAGAAAGAAAGAAAGAAAGAAAGAAATTATCTGAAGAAAACAAAAAGTCTGCGTCAACACAGACTTAACAACATGGAACAAATTATAAAGACATAATTGTACGTCAGGAAAAGGAGATTTGCTTCAAGACAAATCTGTGTGTCTCTGCAAAAGAAAGTTCATGCCCCGTACATTCAAACTGCAACTGGAAAATCTACATGGCAGAAAACATGAAATTTTGAGAAGAAAAAATCTGGCAAAAAAAGACGTTTGGCATTAAAAACAAATCTGCTGATAAACAGGAAGTGCCAAACAGAACGAAGGAATTGTGGATAAAACAGAATGTGAAGTGCCAGCAAAAAGACAAGATTTGGTCATGTAATGAGAATCTCTAGCTAATTCTGGCATTGTACACTTTTTATTGCAACATTGATTCATTTATGGATCACTGTTTACAATACGGAATGGACGGATGACAAAATGGTCCCCATAGGGTATCTTGAAAGTTTTATGCGCGACATGAGTGTAAACAACAAATCTTACTGACGTACATATGCATGTTCATTGACTGCTGATGACAGATCGGGGCCTGTTGTACGTCTGATCTATCAAAGAAATGTACAAGTCTGCTATTGTTGCTCCTAACTTCTGCTATTTCAGCTTTAGTTACTGGGCCACACACTGTTGAGAGATTCTGGCTTTAATGGCGTATGGACAAAATTGATGATGGACAAACATTGGACGTGAGGTAGGATTCACACATCCACGCATAATAGCTTTGAAGATAGATATTTAAGTCTGTGTGCCAACACAGACATATTGTTTTTCTTTCTTTCTTTCTTTCTTTCTTTCTTTCTTTCTTTCTTTCTTTCTTTCTTTCTTCCTTTCTTTCCTTTCAGGCACATTTGTCCGATATTTCATTTGAAAACTATTATAAGAAGACACTCCAAACTTAGCACAATTATACTTCTATAGATGAAGTCTCGCCTTTTCATGATGAGAGGTCATGCTTTTCAAAATTATGCAAATGAGGGCTAATTAAAGTTGTAAATCTTCAATATCTAGTATAGTATAGTAGATGCGGTGCCAGGTGTATAGGAGTTCGATCATAGCAAGGCTAAGGACGTCTCACATGTCAAGGTCAGGTCATGTGAAGGTCAGAGGTCAATTTTAGGCCAAAACGTCATTTTAAAGGTCAAGGTTCACTTCAAGTAGAGGTCATCTGAAGGTCGAAGGTCATTTTAAGGTCAAAGGCCACTTTCGATGGTGGTTTTCTTCTAGACATAATTTGGTCAATTTTTATCCAATTTTGATAATATTGGGGTCAAATTATAGCTATTGTAACACTGCACATTTTGAAACTTACAAGTGACCTCTAAAGGTCAAAGGTCAACATTATTTGGACCTTTGGAAGTTTCATCCAGCCATAACTCGGCCAATTTCCGTCCAATTCTAATCATGTTGGACTCAAATTGTGGGTATTACAACACTGCACATTTTTTGTAAAACATGTAACCTCTAACGGGCAAAGGTCAAGGTCATTTGGCCCTTTGAAAGTTCCATCGTGCCATAACTTGGTCAATATGCAAGTTAGGTGGGCTTTTGTGTATTATAACACTGCACATATATGCAATTTACATGTGACCTGTGAAGGTCAAAGGTCAGGGTCATTTTGACTTTGAAATTTTCATCCAGCCATAAGCTTAATGAAATATGAAGTACCAAAGGACAAGAGTTGTGCCATTTTATATTTACGACTTTTGAAGGCACACAGACAGATTTGTTTTCAAGCAAATCTTCCTTTCTAGTCAATATTTCATTTTTTAGGTTTCCCTAATAAGTATAAATCCAAATTCTACAACTTTTGTTTGTGGTTCATTGGCCGCGTTTACAGCATAAATCTATGGAATGAAGTTGGAATTTTAACTTTAACCATACATTTTTTCAAGATATTCAAGATTTAAATTCCAAATAGCTATTATTTGCATAATTTTCATAACAAACACCGTTCTCCATGAAAAACCCAGACTTAATGATACGGAAGTATGACCATGCAGAGTTTGGAGTTTTTATGTAAAATAGTCTGCAAGTAAAATGTCGGACTAATTTGCTGGCACAGAAAGAAAGAAGAGAGAAAGAATTCATGGAAAGATGTCTGTTCTGGCATTCAGACATCGTTAAGTTCTTTGCGAATGAATGGCAGGAACCAGGAAAAAAAATGTTTGCTTTACGGCATTTCTGTCCGTCAAATAATTGAAGATTTGCTGGCTTGTAATTTTACATTTAGGTTGGAACAGTTACAAACCACATAACAAAAAGCGTGAAAATAAGAAGACGGTACCTAACGAGATAAGAAGACTTATAGCACGTTTGTCTGTGTGCCTTCAACAGTTGTAAATAAATGCTACAACTTTTGTCCTTTGGCACTACATATTCCATTAAGCTTATGGCTAGATGAATATGTTTGGGTCCAAATTACCTTCACTTTTGACCTGTTTACTTAAAAGTCAAGACTTCATGTATGGAAGTATTATCACGCCCAGTTTGGCGTTTCTACTTATACTAGTAAAAATTTCCTGTAAAGAAAGAAAGAAAGTAGAAAGAAAGAAAGAAATAAAGAAAGAAAGAAAAAAGAAAGGAAGACAGAATTCATATAAAAGCAATATGTTTGTGTTGGTACGGAACCATGAGGTTGCTGGAACGGAAAAGTCTAATGGTAAAAAGCAAAGCAAGCCATTCAGACAAAATTCGTTTAAAAAAAGTAAAGTGTTGGCTGCCAAACAACTTTAGGTCAAGAGGCAAGAACTCAGTGGTGTACAACTGTGGACAATAATAGATGGACCGATGCCTATGTGATACTCAGTAGGTGGCTATTACTGTATATGTTGGCACCCAGATAAAATAGCCTCAGAGCATCAAAATGATCTGGATAACATGCGGTCCACTAGGGACATCTGAAACTTTTCAATGCCCATAAAGGGCGAAATTTGAAAGACTAGGACTCCTTAGCCTGACATGGACAGCGGTATAACCATGCCAGGTTTAGCCATTATATCTCTTGCGGTTTCGATAAAAACTCCGGACGGAAGGATAAACGAGAGAGAGAGAGAGAGAGAGAGAGAGAGAGAGAGAGAGAGAGAGAGAGAGAGAGAGAGAGAGAGAGAGAGAGAGAGAGAGAGAGAGAGAGAGAGAGAGAGAGAGAGAGAGAGAGAGAGAGAGAGAGAGAGAGAGAGAGAGAGAGAGAGAGAGAGAGAGAGAGAGAGAGAGAGAGAGAGAGAGAGGAGAGAGAGAGAGAGAGAGAGAGAGAGAGAGAGAGAGAGAGAGAGAGATAAAAAGACGATCAAATGTTTAAATGTTCACTATTTCAATGGCTTAGCTATAAACGACTCTCAAATGTTTAAATGTTCACTATTTCAATGGCTTAACCACCGTTAGAAATTTTTCAAAAGATGTGTATATTTCCTTTGCTGAGTCGATCAGCATATTTTCGCGAGCCACAAAATTTTGTGCAGGTCAAATATAATGAAGCACAGTTCCAAAAGTCGGACTCATGTTGCAAACTCCTTGATCACGGGTGATTTTTGCCGGTCGTGTGTGTCTTTTTGGTTGCAATAGGGAGATTATAGACTCCAATTCCCTGTCAAGTAGCTTTTTTTCGTAAGTTTTCTTTCTTTTTCTCCTGATAACGTACACCTTTTTCTCCTAAAAAAAATATTCAAATCTTACATAAGTTCACATTTTTTATCCAGTAGTAATTGCACTTAAGTTCCTTTTCCCATTGTATTATATTTTTTCTTTAAGCAGGGTTTAAAAAAAATCCTTTTCAAAGAAAACATCAACTGTTCGATCATGTCAATAACATCCAGTAAGATCCAAAGAGTCTGTTACGGCAGCTGGCCATGGAGATTGAGAGGCTTGTAGTTGCCACGCAGCCAAATTTTGATACCTTAACTGACACCTTTTTGTGGTGAAGCAGTTGAGTCCGTTTTATTTAACCTTCATGACCCGACTGCAACAGCCCCCTGGTCATGACGTGAGGGTTTCGTGATCTACTTTCCTGGGGGCACGTTTCTGCCAACATGTATCAATTTGGACTGGCAAGCAGTGACATTGCGACCATACCAGGCCAGTATTGATTTACTTCTCTTTTTTTTAAGACTTAAAGGGAGAGTCAACCTGGACAAATGTTTATATGAAAATAAAAATGAAAATGATGAAAAGTAACTAAACTATGTCTCTACATATGCAGCTAAATGAATCAAGCTGCAGCGTTAATGTCAAAACCAACCTTAGTAAATCCTTATTTTTAAATAGACGCTGCACAAATGGTGCACGTCACAATTTTATTTACATTGAAGTAAATGTGAGCGCCCTCACACACAAACAAACAGATAGACAGACAGACTGACAGACACTGTAGTCCAAAATATCAATTCAGTCCCGACCAAACATGATCAAACAACCCATCAGGGAGGACATATTTACATGAAACTTCATGCAGTGGTAGCTGTTCTTTTTATTTCTCTTGCGGACGTGATCAAATTTTATTTAGAATAAAAGAAGGCATTTTCATGGATTTCATTTTAAAGTATGGTATTATCGGCACATGGTCAGCCCGGCTACGCGTGCGACAATGTGGGTCCACAGGCTGTCATCTATGCTGTGTCTCGAGGACGGCAGAACTTTGCAACTTCTTCCATTGTAACCAAAATGACCTAAATCTGCAGCTTTGAATACAAGATAGACTAGAAAAGAAGATTTGCTTCAAAGCAAATCTGTCTGTGTGCCTTCAAAAGTTGTAAATATTAAATGCTACAACCTTTGTCCTTTGGTGCTTCACATTTCATTAAGTTTATGGCTGGATGAAAATTTTAAAGTCCAAATGATCTGGACTTTTGACCTTTAGATGTCACATGTTAATTACAAATAATATACAATGTAAAAATACCTACGATTTCAGGCCAACACGAACAAAATCAGACAAAACTTGACCAAGTTATGGCTAGATGAAACTTTCAAAGGGCTAAATGACCTTGACGTTTGACCTCTAAAGGTTACATGTTAATACAAAAATGTGCAGCGTTGCATTACCTACCATTTGAGTCAAAATGATTAAAATTGGATGGAAATTGACAGACCTATGACAGCAGGGAAATTTCAAAGGTCCGAATGACCTCGACCTGTGGCCTTGTAGAGGTCACATGTAAGTTACAAAAATGTGAAGTGTTAAAATAACTACGATTTGAGCCCAACATGATCAATGTTGGATAAAAATTTACTGAGTAATGGCTAAATGAAAATTTTAAAGGTCCGGATGACCTTGACCTCTAGAGGTTACATGCAAATGATAAAATGTTCAGTGATAAAATACCTACAATTTGAGCCCAACATAATCAAAACTGGATAAAATTTACTGAGTTATGCCTTGATGAAAACACGAAAGGCCCAAATGACCTTGACTTTTGAACTTTAGAGGTTACAGGTTCATTACAAAAAGTTGCAGTCTTACAATACCTACAATTGGAGTCTACCATGATAAAAATTACAAAAAATACCAATTTCTGGCTTGATGAAAATTTTAAAGGTCCAATTGACCTTGACTTTTGATCTTTAAAGGTCACATTTAAAATACAAAAATATATAGTGTTACAATTGCTACAATTTGAGTCCATCCTGATCAAAATTGGATTGAAATTGACCGAGTTATGGCTAGATGAATATTTCAAAGGTCCAAATGACCGTGAACTCTGACCTGTAAAGGTCACATGTAAATTACAAAAACGAGCAGTGTTACTTCATACAATTTTGAGCCCAACATGATCAAAATTGACCGAGTTATGGCCAGAAGAAAATTTAAAAAGTCCAAATGACCTTGACCTTTAGAGGTCACGTGTTAATTACAGAAATGTGCAGTGTTATAAACATATTATTTGAAATGGGATTGGTTACCTGTACCTATAATAGTTTTGGATATATTTAAGATTTAAATTTTCAAATGGCCCTAATTTGCACATTTTCGAAATTGTTGAACCTCTTTACCAAAACGCCAGACTTCATGTATGGAAGTACAAGCATGCTAAGTTTTGAGGTTTTTCGTGTAATAGTTTTCACATGAAATGCAAAACAAATTTGACTGTAAAGTAAGTAAGAAAGATAGAAAGAAAGAAAAAAAGAAAGAAAGAAAGAAAGAAAGAAAGAAAGGAAGAAAGACAGACAGAAGAAAGAAAGAAAGAAAGGTAAGAAAGAAAGAAAGAGAAAGAAAAAGAAAGAAAGAAAGAAAGAAAGAAAGAAAGAAAGAAAGAAAGAAAGAAAGAAAGAAAGAAAGAAAGAAAGAAAGAAAAAATAGAATTCCTGGAAAATCAGTATGTGTGTGTTGGTACACAGGCATAATTACGATGTTTCTTGTGCTAAATAATAGGTACATTACTACTGGGCTAAAGCCGTCTAACATATCTATAGCATTTCATTTAACTTTTTGATCTTGTTGTTTGGGCTGGGGTTTTACCTAAAAAATCTGACATGGATTAGCAGGTCGAATTTAGGCGAACCAAAGGGTTGTAGATAGCAATACATGGACTGAAATTATGAACATTCTACTTATCCAACATTCATAGACAACCCAAATCACGCCATGAATTAAAAAGACGAGTAGAATTGGCTGAAATGTTGCAAACAATGCCACAGCGGACTGCATATATAAGCTTTTGTACCAGAAACCAGTTTTCAGATGAGCGTTAAACTTTGCAATTTTTAAGTAAGAGAATAAATGTCAAACAATAGTACTTAGGACCTATTCTTGAGAACAGGACATCAAACACAAGCCAGTAGCTGTATGAAAGAAAGAGTCTTAGAACATGGCTATATCATACACACGTCTGTCCTAAAATTTGTTTTGGAACAACATTAAAAACCAAATGTTGCCTTCGGATAGGAACACAATACACAAAAACGTCCCCATGAAATGACTTTCAGAACATAAACATGAGGTCCATATCAGCCCAGAGCATACATAATTTTTTCCCATAGCACATGACCATTATTCTGGAATTCACACGGAAGTAACTTTCCGAGCACGCATCACAGACATGTGCCCACAGCTAGTTTTTCGTCTTCACAAGAAAAACCGCCAATCAATCAGGTGCACACCGGAATTAAAGAAAAGATTCCCTAAATTAATTTAGGTTTCATTGGCTGCTATCAGCTGGACCTTCACAAAAGTCAAGACAACGTAACACAAAGTAAGTCAAAGATTAAAAAAGTTCCCTTTCCCATTGTATTATGTTTTTTCTTTAAGCAATGTGTTTTAAAAGTCTTGTTAAAAGAAAATATCAACTGTGCGATCATGTCAATACCATTATATCCAGTAAGTTCCGAAGAATCTGTTACGGCAGCTGGCCATGGAGATGTAGAGGCTTGTAGTTGCCACGCAGCCAAAGTTTTATACCTTAACTGACACCTTTTTGTGGTGAAGCAGTTGAGTCCGTTTTATTTAACCTTCATGACCCGACTGCAACAGCTCCCTGGTTATGGCGTGAGGGTTTCGTGATCTACTTTCCTGGGGGCACGTTTCTGCCAACATGTATCAATTTGGACTGGCAAGCAGTGACATTGCGACCATACCAGGCTAGTATTTATTCACTTCTTTATTTTTAAAGATTTAAAGGGAGAGTCTACCTGGACAAATGTTTATAATTATAAAAATAAAAATGAAAATAATAAAAAAAAACTAAACTATGTCTCTATATATGCAGCTTAGTGAATCAAGCTGCAGCGTTAATGTCAGAACCAACCATAGTAAATCCCCATTTTTAAATAGACACTGCAAATGGTGCACGTCACAATTTCATTTACATTGAAGTAAATTTAAGCGCCCTCACACACAAACAGACAGACAGACAGAGAGACAGACCGACAGACACTGCGGTCAAACAATGAATTCAGCCCCGACAAAACATGATCAAACAACCCATTAGGGAGGACATGTTTACATGAAACTTCATGCAGTGATAACTGTTCTTTTTATTTCTCTTTCAGACATGATCAAATTTTATTTTAAATATAAAAATGCATTTTTGTGGATTTTTTAGAAGTATGTTGATATCGGCATATGGTCAGCCCGGCTACGCGTGCGATAATGTGGGTCCACAGGCTGTCATCTATGCTGTGTTTCGAGGACGGCAGAACTTTGCAACTTCATCCATGGTAACCAAAATGACCTAAATCTCCAGCTTAGAATACAAGATAAACTAGAAAAGAAGATTTGCTTCAAAGCAAACCTTTCTGTGTGCCTTCAAAAGTTGTAAATATTAAACGGTACAACTTTTGTCCTTTAGTACTTCAAATTTCATTAAGCTTGTGGCTGGATGAAAATTTCAAAAGTCCAAATGACCTGGACCTTTGACCTTTAGAGGTCACATGTAAATTATAAAAAAATATAGTGTTAAAATACCTACAATTTCAGGCCAACACGAACCTAATCAAATAAAAATTGACCAAGTTAGGGCTAAATGAAACTTTCAAAGGGCTGAATGACCTTGACGTTTGACCTCTAAAGGGTACATCTTGATACAAAAATGTGCAGTGTTGCAATACCTACCATTTGAGTCAAAATGATTAAAACTGGATGGAAATAGGCAGACCTATGACAGCAGGAAAGTTTCAAAGGTCCGAATGACTTCGACCTTTGCCCTGCAGAGGTCACATGGAAGTTACAAAAATGTGAAGTGTTAAAATAGCTACAATTTGAGCTTAACATAATCAATATTGGATACAAATTTACTGAGTTATGGCTAAATAAAAATGTTAAAGGTCCAAATGACCTTGACCTTTAGAGGTTACATTTAAATGACAAAATGTTCAGTGTTAAATACCTACAATTTGACTGGAAAAAATTACTGAGTTATGCCTAGATGAAAACATGAAAGGTCCTAATGACCTTGACTTTTGAGCTTTAGAATTCACATATTAATTACAAACATTCGCAGTGCTACAATACCTATAATTGGAGTCCAACATGACCAAAATTGAAAAAAAAAATCCAATTTCTGGCTAGATGAAAATTTCTTATTGAACGTGACCTTTGACCATTTTCTGGTCACATTTAAAATACAAAAATATATAGTGTTACACTTATTACAATTTGAGTCCATCCTGATCAAAATTGGATTAAAATGGATCGAGTTATGGCTAGATGAATATTTTAAAGGTCCAAAGGACCACGAACTCTGACTTTAGAGGTCATATGTAAATTTCAAAAATGTGCAGTGTTACTATGTGTACAATTTTGAGCCCAACATGATCAAAATTGACCGAGTTATGGCTAATGGAAAATTTAAGAAAAAGACCAAATGATCTTGACCTTCAGAGGTCACACGTTAATGACAGAAATGTGCAATGTTACAAACATATTATTTGAAATTGGATTGGTTACCTGTACCTATCATACTTTTGGAGATATTTAAGATTTAAATTTTCAAATGGCCCTAATTTGCCAATTTTCGAAATTGTTAAATCTCTTTACCAAAAACGCCAGACGTCATGTATGGAAGTACAAGCATGCTAAGTTTGGAGTGTTTTCGTGTAAAAGTTTTCACATGAAATGCAAAACAACTTTGCCTGTAAAGAAAGTAAGAAAGATAGATAGATAGATAGATAGAAAGAAAGAAAGAAAGAAAGAAAGAAAGAAAGAAAGAAAGAACTTCTAGAAAATTAATATGTCTGTGTTGGTACACAGGCATAATTACGATGTTTCCTGTGCTAAATAATAGGTACATTACTACTGGGCTAAAGCCGTCTAACATACCTATTGCATTTCATTTAACTTTTTGAGCTTGTTGTTTGGACTGAGATTTTAGCCAAAATAAAACTGACATGGATTAGCAGGTCGAATTTAGGCGAACCAAAGGGTTGTAGATAGCAATACATGGACTGAAATTATAAACATTCTACTTATCCAACATTCACAGACAACCCAAATCACGTCATGAATAAAAAGACGAGTAGAATTGGCTGAAATGTTGCAAACAATGCCACAGCGGACTGCATATATAAGCTTTTGTACCAGAAACCAGTTTTCTGATGAGTGTTCAACTTGGCAATTTTTAAGTAAGAGAACAAACATCAAACAATAGTACACAAAAAATATTCTCGAGAACAGAACATCAAACACAAGCCAGTAGCTGTATGAAAGAAAGAGTTTTAGAACATGGCTATATCATACACACGTCTGTCCTAAAATTTGTTTAAGGACGATATTAAACACGAAAAGTTGCCTTCGGATGGGAACATAATACACAAATGCACGTCCCCATGAAATGAGTTTCAGAGCATAAACATGAGGTCCATATCAGCCCAGAGCATACATAATTTTCCCCATAGCACATGACCATTATTCTGGAATTCACATGGAAGTAACTTTCCGAGCATGCATTACAGACAAGTGCCCACAACTAGTTTTTCGTCTTTACAAGGAAAACCACCAATCAGAATCAGGTGCGCACCAGAAATAAAGAAAAGATTCCCTAAATTAATTTAGGTTTCATTGGCTGCTGTCAGCTGGGCCTTCACAAGGGTCAAGACAACGTAACACAAAGTAAGTTACAGATTAAAAAAAGAGAAAGAAAAAGGAAACTAGAAGAGAAGATTGGCTCGACAGCAAATTTGTCTGGGTGTTTTCAAAATAATAAGTTTAAAATGCTACACTTTGCCATTGTTCAATGTAATCTACATTTTGTGTATAAATCTAATTTGGCTAAATTAAATACTTCAACTTGGGTTTTTGCTTCTTTGGATGTCACAAACTTATAAACTGAAGTTTGAATGACACCACTAACTATTACAGTATGAAGCTATTCAATTTTTATTTTGTGCATTTGCCTAATTTGCATAGATTAAAAGCCAACAGCTTTGGTTCATTGTTCATTGTATGCAGTTATGTCACACACCTGCGAGTTGGAAGTTTGAATGGCTTCCCCATGTATAATAGTTTTAAAGTTATTCAAAAGTTCGATTTTGTGTATTAACCTTATTTGCATAAATAAAAATTTTACGATTATGGTTTATATGATGCGGCAATGTAACAAACACATCATTAAAATTAGAATGGCACCTCTATTCATAATACTTTTGAAACTTTCAAGTTTTAAATTTTGAATATTCACCTTATTTGCACAAATTTAAATGCTTTGGTTGAAGGTTTATTGGAAGTAGCTTTGTCACACACATATAAATTCAAGTGGAATGGCATCTCTACCTATTATAACTTTGTAAATATTCAACTTCTAAATTTTCAATGCCACTAGTTAGCATAATTTAGCATTCTGCAACTCCCATTTATTGTCTATTTTATTGGCAGGTGTCGAAACATATACATGCACATTGAAATTTGATGTCTATCTGCAACATTTTGGAAGATAATGAGCATTCAGAATTTTAATTGCCTCTAATTTGCATAATTTTAAATATCAAAATGATGACTATTCCAAACGATATGCATAATTTCACTGGCAGGTGAGTCACCAACGCATGTTTGGTGGTTTTTGGAATAATAGTGTCGAGAAAACCTCCGGACAAATTTGGTCGTAAAGAAGAAAGAAAGAAGTAAAGAAAAAGGAATTCTGGGAAAAACAAAATGTCTTGTTTCGCACCCAGACATAATAACAATAGGTTGTCTGAAGAGGTCAATATTTTATATAATTTTCCTTACAAACTTCTTTTTACGCAGTAAAAATAATCCATATGTTCATGTGACAGGTTTTGTATAGGGTGGCAGAGATATATTTTTCAAGGATATACCTAAATGTTCCGTAGATCGCTGTCTGGTCACAAGCCCACTGCAGAGTCACTATACAATCAGCAGTTATCTGTCATTCACCTAGGAGAATTAAAAAGAAGCAAACAAAAAAAAAAAAAAAAAAAAACAAACAAACAAACAAAAAAACAAAAAAAAACGCAATTCGCTAAGCAAACAGCACTACTCGTACTCGAAGCGAGAGCATTGTCCGACGTGACATTTTATGTCCGTTTTGATATGTACACAAAACAATTTGAACACCCGCAAAGAGTCTTGACACACCAAAATCGCCAGTCAACGTTCACTCTTGTGAATGGCGTGAACGGGAGTTACCCAAAATGTTCATAGATGGCAGCACCTGCCGAACACATATTGTGTGACAACCTCAACAAGGGCACACAATGGGTATATTTTTCAAATGACATTTATTGTTCTCTACAAGCGGGAGTTTCCGTGCCACTAGGGGTTAATCGTGTTAAGGTTAACAAGTAATGGACACGTGATAACAATACGTACTTGCACCTTGGTCAAAATGCCGACACTGCTTTTTTATTTCATTTTATTATTTTTTTATTCGGTGATTTTTGTTTTTAAATTATTTTTGTGGTGGGTGGGCGGGTGTAGCAGGAATACATGTCCATCTAAAGTAGTCTCTTTAACAGTTGAAGATAGTTTGATTTTGGAGCATTGTATGTTATAACAGCTGAGCAATAAATAGATAGCATTTAAAAACATTACATACAGTCTTATTTCTCGAATATAGTAAAACAGGGGTATGGGCAAAAATGGCAAACAATATTGATACGGGTATTACAGCCCTTTGCTTCAAAGTGCCGATTTTGCCTTTATTGCAAGAGCGTGGGGTATTTCTCAATGTCCCAACAGCACACAACACTTAAGATTAATCTTCAGGTGAAAGTTTATTTGATACGGTCCAAGCGAAGACTGTAGAATCCTATACCAATGGCGAGAATTTATTTGAAAATGGGCAGCTTCTACAATGAGGACTTCACTACATAGGACTGTTTCACCTTTGCATGTTCAGTTACATTGTAACAGTTGGGAATTTCATATATTTGAGAAAAACACATTCAATGCGTCATACGCTTCAAGCACAGTTATATCGTAAGAATTAGATATGAAAGTAAATGTCCGCAAAATCTATGCAATAGACACCACGCCGGCCATGTATGACTGGATTTAAGCTATTGGCTGATCTTAATTTGAAGCATAAGGAAAAGTGATTGTCTTTAATATTGGCTTACATTATACAATCACGATACAAAATGCCGGTCAAGCCTAATTTACAACAATAAGACTGTGGTCTTTGGTCAATATTAGTATATTACTTGTTCTTTGGCCACCTGTGTGTTCTTAATGACATCGTCTTTTCACAACATGGAATCAATTTACCTCTCAAAAACACAAAGACTATCCAAGCAAGTTATCTGTAGATTCCTCTTTTGCGTGTTATATATGTAAAGACCAAACAATGATTAATGCCCTATCTGTTAAAAAGCAAATTGTCTGCAAAAATAAAACAAACGAGAGATATACGTCATCACTTATCATATTCAAAACATGCCAGCTGCGGAGTGCTCAAATCTGCATGTACTGAAAAAGCCAATACAACCACAACATCACAACACTGGGACTCTTGTGTCATTAAATAAAAACGATCACAAGCATGGCATTGAATCATCATACTAGCTGATATATATATATATATATATATATATATATATATATATATATATATATATATATATATATATATATATATATATATACATATATATACATACATATATATACATACATATACATATATATATATATATATATATATATATATATATATATATATATATATATATATATATATAACTGGAGCATTGTAATGTATACGTTTCTATAATATTCATATCCATGATTCAGGTTACGTTTTTTTAAAATGGTATATAAGCTATATGCGACAAGGACCATCTATGCATTAATGTCACCAAACGTTGTCAGTTTGGAATTTAAGTTTTCCAGCACTGTTCTGAGCTAATCCTGTATGGGCTGACTGACAGTTGTTAGTGTTAATGCTAATTTGACATTGATAGTTTCGCGCATAATACTTTTACAGTGAAAAACAATCAGGGATTACTGCATGTACGCCTCTCTCTCGACAGGGCATGTTGTAATTTGATAAAAAGTTGATTTACATTCAGTATGCACAGTTACCCTGTGACATGCGCTGTCCCAATAATTTTTTTACTTTAAAGAATATCTCATATATCTTAGTGCCTGTACAAATAGTTCCTCTGTAATACTGCCGAAGATAAATCCATTACAGTTGACTTTTACAATTACGTCAAGATCACCTTGATGCAGTCCATAACTATCCCTTGTAGATGCTCATCATATTATGTGCAATATAAAAAACCATAACTTATTTAGTTCTATGTTTATAAATCAAACACTAAAATGTGGTGAGGTGACCATCTAACCTTGGTAATAGGGCTACGGACACCCATATGCAGTATCAACATTTTTACCCCTCGGCTCTTTTTGGCTCGGAGGAACTGCGATAGCCCGCGTCTGTGCGTGTGTCCATCCCTCTGCTCCTGTGTCTTGAATTTCTTGCGAGCAATTTAAAAAAAACGAATAAGATGGGATCACACGCTGTTCTTAATGTCTACTTTGAGTTCAAAGGGCAGAGACCTTAACCTAATTTCAAAGTCACAATGGTCAACTATCTTTTAATTTCTTGCACTTGATATCCAAAGAAACAGATAGGCTAACATCACAGAACTTCCATGGTTGATAATCATAGTGAGAGTTCATGTCGAGTTTAAAGGGAAATGGCCTGGACCCAATTCCAAGGTCACCAGAGTTAATTTTCTTTGATACATTTCTTAGAAGCGATATCTCCAGAAAGAGACAAACTGGGAGCCGAAAATTCAATCGGTTGATCACTCTGGAGCAAGTCTTCGTTGCGTTGGAAGGACAATGAGCTTGACCCATTTTAATTTTCACCACACTCTATCATACAAAATTTATGTGCGGTATCAAAAGAACCACATGGGTTTGGGTCACAAAACTTCAACACGCCATCCTCTCGTAAGAGTCAATGTATCTCAAGAAAGAGATAAAACGAGGCTCACAATACTTTTACAAATGATCACCTTCCCCATTACTATAGTCCACATTAAGTGTTGAAGGACACTGATCTTGATTCAGTTTAAAGTCGAGTACCTTTAAGTTTTGCATGTAATATATCAGGCACCAGATATGTTAGGATCCCAAAATTTAGCCCGGTATAACCCTTTTAGCAGTCTAGATTGAGTTTCAAGAAAAACTACCTTGACCCAATATCAAGGTCATTCTCTTTTGTACTTTGTCTGTCACATATCGAGAAGCGGAGTGAGCGACTGAATGGTTTTAGGAAATTAGCTTGCTCGCCGTAATGTTTTTCAGTAGTCCTGTCACATTAGGAATAAGGTCAATGTCACCTGGGTGAATTGTCAGTGCAGCCCGTATTGAAGATCATCATGTACAGTGTCAAAGTCTTTTACTAAATTGTTATCAACCAACGTCTAAAATGTACAAAGTCGCCCCAGTAAACCTCAGACTTGGGTCAGTCAACTGCATGCAGTTTCAACACAGCCGCCATAATGGAACATCATTATGGACGATATCAACAACAAGCGCACATAGTTGTTGCATTATCACCCAAACACAAAAGAGTATCTGCATGGATGAGACATAAAGATAACAATTAATGCACAGTCGCATATTGCTTCCAAAAAGAGAATAGTGTTGCACAAGTAACCCTTGAGCTATCATCAAAAAGCGAGCTTCACTGAAGCTGCTTTGTGTCCAAGGAATGTTGACCAGGTTGGCGTAATTTTAAAACATAGAAATTGGAGGCAAATCGGACCGTGCTCATTTTAAAGAAATTGGCCAAGCTGGTTTCGAAATGCAGAGGTGAAAACGCCCCACCCCCTCTCTCCGCCGTTAAAAAACTAAATGAAATTTACCCCCCCCCCCAAAAAAAAATAAACAAATACATGTAAATAAATACCTTTGGCCAGTCTGCATTGAGAATGATGAAAAGCTTTAACACATTTACAGATCACATAAATAAGTTCAAATTTTTACACTATAATTCCGGTACTGCTGGGGGAGGGGGGCTATTTTTGTGGAGAAGATTTAGTTCTCCATGCCGATGACCCGGGTAGGATAAAAATCGTAATAACACAAATGCTATATGCTTAGGCCTACACATTTGCTTCGAACAGAATATTTCAAGTAATCATGGAATTTTGTCAAATCTGATTTTCTTTTAAAGAGAAACACCAACAACTGTCGCAAACTTTTCAATCAAATAGGCCTGTGTTGTTTCCGGTCCAGACCAAACAGAACAGGTCCACAAAACCCTGGGTTTTGCTACAAAACTCTTTTGTCATACAAAACAAATGGTTTTGCATCTGAAAGAACTTCAAGCCAGGATCTGCACATTGAATGAAACGCTATCTCTGGTCGGCTGCCGTATACATATTCACAGCGTTAGGAAATATACCTAGAAATTAACGAAGCCCTGGACGTCACAAAACCTAGAATTTTGTGAAGATACAAAATCGAAGGTTTTGTTAATTATTGGACATTGCAAGCACAAAACCCCGAGATATCACCTCAAAACCCCAGAATTTGTTGATAAATAAAATAACAGAAGCATGGTTTCCTGGCTATTGTACAAATACTAAAGAGCGGTGCAAAACGCTTTGTACAGATCTCGCATGGAAACCCAGGGTTTCCTGTACAAAACCCCGGGTTTTTATTACAAAATCCAGGGTTTTATATATGACACCCTGGGTTTTGTGAATAATTTAGCAATACAACATCCATAGACGTACCAAAGTATTCCATACTTAATTGGTGTCTGTTTTTCTTTTCTGAATTGCTTGGAAAGAATATTTTATTTCTGTCTAACTTATGACTATTAAGCCGAGCCTTTTTTTAATTTTCCAAGGTAACGCTACTGAAATGTGACATACAGTCCTGTTCTCGTAATTGTCCGCACTTCCGTGACAATTATTTTCTGGTATAGACCTGCAGAAAAGGCCAGTGAAAAACCCTATTGACTAGCTCCATTGGAGTTAGAAGTCGAGTGTAATGTGGGGGAGAAATCAGCTGCCGGATTGACACATTAGCGGTATGCCGTTACGCTTACCACTCCTTGTCTAACTCACGGCTAAGTCGTGGTTTGAATACTTAATAACGGTACCTAGCATAAAACCTGCATTTTACCTTTGCAGGAAGTTTAAACATGTATGTGGACGAAGTCAACTGGACTATTTAATGAACTGCAGATTCCCCATGAAGTGCCGAAAACACGGAGTGGGGAATCACACGCTCCACCGATCCCCGTGTTACACAGTTCAGCAAGCTCCCCAGCGGGATTGCTCATGCTAAAATAAAAATTAAAAACAAAAAAAAAAAAGAAAAGAAAAATCATATGAAACATTAAAATGTACCCCACTGCACAAAAGAGGCTGGCATTGCCTACGCCAACACCAAGTTTAAGTCACCCGAATACAAGCACAAAATGTAATTTTTGACAAATGGACATATGGGCTTTCATCCCAAAGGCTAAACAGACTGACATGTCAACTGAGCTACGTTACAGCTTATTAACCAGAATTACTTCTGAAAATAGTCCAAACAAGTATGTCCTAATTAAAAGGTTACATTATTGAGTCTTTCAGAATAACACTTAAACTTGAGGATACTTAGGAGCTCTTTCAAAAATCTGTTTTTGACTTGAAGTTCATATTCCAATTTTGTTTAAAGATATATGTCATGTTCAAATTTTCTATATGATCCAGTTTTATGATAAAGGGTGATTTTCACGGAGTTTAAGAAACAACATGCTTTGGTGAGTAGCCATTTTATGTTATCTTTGGCTTTAGCTTTTGTCGCTGCTTATATTTTCGTCATCTTCCAGGTCCTCTCCGGCTGCCACCCGGATCGCTGTGCGCATTGTTAACGACACTGACCGTATTCCTTGATTCCAGGTTTTAGAAAACATGTTTTTGAAATATGAGCCCCACGTTTGGTCTCCTGTTGGAGGTTCGTATTTGCCACCCTTCAAAGTTAGCATTTCTACAATATCCTCGTGTCCATTTTGGAATGCCAACTGGATTGGGGTAAATCCTTCCTTAGACTTGTGATTGACATCAGCGCCAGCTTTAAGGAGAAATTCCACGACCTTACGATGCCCATTAAGGCAAGCCACGTGGAGTGGTACAAAACCCATTTCCTCTTGTATGTCAGGCTCTGCGCTGTTAAATAGCAACATTTGAACCATTTCTAAATCTCCCCTCTGAGAGGCGCTGTAGAGTCCCGTATAACCTTCCTCAGTTTGGACGTCCACATTAGCATTTGCCATGACTAGCTCCTCTGCGATGACAATATGACCATTTTGTATTGCCAAGAATAGGGCCGTAACTCCGCGGGTCCCTTTAAGATTTACATCTGCACCGGCTTGAATAAGCTTTGCCACAACTTTCTCGTTACCATACTGGGCTGCAAAAAAGAGTGGTGACCAACCAGCATCATCAGTCGTATTGACAGCCCCTTTTGCTTGCAGTAAAATGTCAAGGATTTCTTCGTCTCCATTTTGTGCCGATATGTGCAGCCCAGAGAACCCATCCTGGACTTGTAAATTGACTGAAGCACCTTTGCTAATCAAAAGTTTTGTAACATCACCTCTGCCCGCCTTGGCAGCAAAGTACAAACTCGTAACATTGTCAAACGTTTTTTGGTCAATGTCTGCTCCACTATTGAGCAGCTCTGTCACAACATCTAAGTGACCTTGATCACAGGCTACATGCAGCGGTGATATTCCTGTCACTTCTTGGAGGTTGACAGAAGCTCCCCGAGAAAGCAGTTGTTTCACAACTTCTTTATTTCCTTTTTGGGCTGCCAAGAGTAACGGTGTGTAGCCTTCCGCCGTCTGCGCATTGATATCTGATCCAGCCGCAAGAAGTGCCGTACAAATATTGCGGTAACCTTCTTGGGCAGCGTAGTGTAGGCTAATCCAACCATTCGTGTCTTGCATATTGACGTCTGCAGATTCTTCCAGTAATAAATCTATTACCTGAAAGTAAACCATATGTCTCCTCATCACAATACACTAACAAAATAATATGAGCGCTTGGGAATTGGCAGGATTTACTCAATTATTACTAACTTGATCCATTTTTTTTGAAACATAGACTTAGAGTTGACTACTAAATAGAACTTGATTTTTTGAGAGTTTCATAGTGAGGAATATGTGTTGTCATGGAATTTCTGGTACAGGATGTCCATTGTTACAGTACTTGTTAGGAATATCCCAGGTTTATACAAGTGTGTGGCTGTAACTGTTTACTTTATAATCACTGGGACTGAATATGTAGCCCCAGTTTGTTTCTATGTCAGTCATTCGCTGGCAGGTGGTTGAACTAATGTGACCTATCCAGCTAGAAAGGTAGCATACTAATCCAGGGGCAATTAAAATTATTATGTCTGGCTGCCAACCCAGACATGTTGTTTTTCTTCTGGAATCTTTATTTCTTTCTTTCCTTGGCAACCAAATTTGTCCGGAGTTTTTCTCAGACACATTTTTGTTTCGAAAAAACTCTCAAACTTGCCATGGTGACTGACCAACCTGTGAAATTTTGCATATCGTTTGGAATAGTCATGATGTTTAAAATTATGCAAATCAGGAGCAATTAATATTTTAAAAGCTCTATATCTCCCACTCTATAGCAGATAGACACAAAAAATTAATGTGTATGTTTGTGAAACTTGCCAATATAATGGACAGTAATGAAAGTTGCAGAATTTCAAATCACGCTGATAAGGGGCATTGAAAAATTTAAAAGTTAAATATCTCCAAAACTATTATAGATAGAGATGCCATTCTAACTTCAATTTGGAGGATTGTGACTTTGCCGCATCACATTAACCATGATCCAAAATTGTACTATTTTAATGTATGGAAATGAGATGAATACAAGAAATTTATATCTAGAATAACTTCAAAACAATTACACACGGAGGTATCATTCTAACTTACATTTGCGACATAGCCCCATCATTTGTACCATAAATAAAGCTGTATGCCTATCATTTGCACATTAGACAAATAAAAAGAAAACTAGAACAGACTGATTTTCCAACAGAAAATCAAATGTCTCCCGGTGGAACACTTACGTCTCTGAATAAGCTACAGGTGATAACAAATTACAAATGACCACGTTTGCTTGAAAATTACAATCCTATTTTAGCTCTCACCTCTCATCTTATTGCAGAGAAACCAATTTCACATAAGTCACCCTGTGACCTTGAAAATTAGGTCAAGGTCACCCAAATACAATCCCAACCTTGGTCTTACCTTGATACATAATCCTATCAAGTTTTACCAAATTCCATCAAGTTCTTCAAGACTTATCGAACGGAAACCAATTTCACATAAGTGACCCTGTGACCTTGAGAATTTGCTCAAGGTCATCCAAATACAATCCGAACCTAGGTCTTGCCTAGATACATAATCCTACCAAGTTTCATCAAATTCCATAAAGTTCTTCAAGACTTATCACACGGAAAGCGATTTCACATAAGTGACCCTGTGACCTTGAGAATTCGCTCACGGTCATCGAAATACAATCCGAACCTAGATCTTGCCTAGATACACAATCCTATCAAGTTTCATCAAATTACATCCTCTTCTTCATGACTTATCGAACGGAAACTAATTTCACATAAGTGACTCTGTGACCTTGAAAATTAGGTCAACGTCACCCAAGTACAATCCCAGCCTAGGTCTTGCCTAGATACATAATCCTACCAAGTTTCATCAAATTCCATAAAGTTCTTCAAGACTTATCACACGGAAAGCGATTTCACATAAGTGACCCTGTGACCTTGAGAATTCGCTCACGGTCATCGAAATACAATCCGAACCTAGTTCTTGCCAAGATACATAATCCTACTAAGTTTCATCAAATTCCATCCATTCTTCATGACTTATCGAATGGAAACCAATTTCACATAAGTGACCCTGTGACCTTGAAATTTCGCTCAAGGTCATCCAAATACAATCCCAACCTAGGTCTTGCCAAGATACATAATCCTACCAAGTTTCATCAATTTCCATCAAGAGTTATCGCACCGAAACCAAGTGTTGAAGAACCTGAACAACAACAACAACAACAAGCGGAAGAAGCGAGCACTAAAACAATATGTCCACCGGGAGACATAAAAATTGAGAACCCTCAAAACTATCATAGACAGGAGTGTCTTTCAAACTTCACTTAATACGTTTATGAAACGGCCACACGCAATGAACCAAGAACCAAAGTTATAGCATTTCAGCTTGTGCAAATTTGGCTAATACACAAAATTTAGACTTTACTGAACAATGGCAAAGAGTAGTATTTCAAACTGTTATCATTTTGAAGGCACCGAGACAAATTTGCTGTGATGCAAATCTTCTTATCAGGTAAAATGGGTTGTCTTTGCTGAAAATTTAGCTAAGACAAGGAGCTGCTGCGTAGAGGGGCTTGTACTGGTGCAGGCTCCGAAACATGTACTCAGTGGTTACCCGCTGAAGATCCTTTGATTTATTTGGGCTAATACAGCCTATGTAAAAAATCTACAGAAGACCGTGACAACAGTACTTCCACGTGTATATAGGTTAGACAGTGACAGGTAAGCTTATGGAGTGTAGAAAGTTCGGACTACGGAGCAGGGTAATGACTACCAGGAAGGGGTCCTGGACGAAAAGATACAAATACAATGAGCTGCACAACACAGTGAACATAGGAATTCAGGCAATTGTCTGCAGTTACATTGTTAACCCACACACAGTAAGTTAAGAGACATAATATGTGATTGGTACACAGTACGTTCTGAATGTCTGTATCATTTATTTTCTTTCCCCGTCCATGCGCTATTGTGACAGTTCTATTGAGGTCAAACATGAGGCAACGTTTCTTGTGGAGTCTCTTGAGTTGACCATATCACAGACGATACATAAAGTATAATTTTTTCTATAGAGAATAACATTTCAATGGATCAACTTAACCTGAAAATTTTGTAACATGGAATTTCCTGTCAGTTTTACCTACAGTTTGTTTGGTTTGCTCCCATTACCTTTGCCTCTGTCAAGATTTATTCTTTTGTGTGTTCCTGAATAAATTGGTCTGACAATGAACATGTCCATACTAAATTGATGGAGATGATAAATTGCAGTTGCCAAACCTGACATAGGCACGATTAAATTGATGCAATATTTACACACTGATACAAGTATAGTTATATTTCAAATGAACATATATGAAACACTTCGATCAACATTGATCAAAATAATAATAATAATAATAACAATAATAATAATAATAATAATAATAATAATAATAATAATAATAATAATAATAATAATAATAATAATAATAATAACAACAAGATATGTTTGTAAAACATAGATGCCCCCCTCCCTCATTACCCTTGCCCTCGCTACCCTATTGATAGTGGTAGAAGGGGCACTCGTGACCTTACAAAATTAGTGAAGGTTGATCATACATCAATGTCACATATCTTTATACTTGAACCTAGCCCTTAAAAAACGACTTAAAACCTGGGCAATATAAAAGTTATAGCTGAAAAATTAGTCATCATTTAGAAACCATATTCAGCAAAGTGGCTTTATGACCTTGGAAATTATGGCACGGTCACTCATTTTCACTTGACCTTCTTCAGTTATTGTGCAAAAAACAAAAAAGGAAGTCTACTGTCTGTGTGTGACCCTCAAAACTGGGTCAAGGTCACCCATCTACAAATTCAAACTAGCCCTTATAGGCAACCATAAAGCTGTGCAATATAAAAGTGCTACCTCTAAAATGCAAGTTATCATGCAGAAACAGTATTCACCCAAATGGCTCTGTGACCTTTGAAATTAGGTCATGGTCACCCATCTTCAAACTTGACCTAGACCTGAATACGGACAATTATCCAGTGGAATATAAAAGTCCTAGTTTAAAAACCTCTTCAGTTATCATGTGGAAACCAAAGTTAACTCAGGTACCAACTTGACCTTGGAAATTAAATCAAGGTCACCAAACTTTAAGCTTCTTCTAGCCCTTAGCAAGAACTATAGACCTGTAAAGTATCCCAGTCCTAACTTAAAAGCTTCTTGCGTTATTGTGCAGAAACCACAGGAAGCATGAAACCATATTCAGTAAAGTGGCTCTGTGACCTTTAAAATGAGGTCAAGGTCATCCATCTTCAAAATTCGTCTAGCCCCAAATATGGACTATAATCCTGTGCAAAATAAAAGTCCTAGCTTAAAAACCTCTTCAGTTATTGTGCGGAAACCAAAGTAAGCTCAGGTACCACTGTGACCTTGAAAATTAGGTCAAGGTCACCCATCTTCAAACTTCGCCTGGTTTTTTATTAGAATAATATACCTGTACAGTATCAAAGTCCTAGCTCAAAAACTTCTTGAGTTATTGTGCGGAAACCACAGGAATTCTACAATTTTTCTATGACCCTGAAAACTGGGTCAAGGTCACCCATCTTCAACATCAATCTAGCCCTTACAGAGAACCATAAAGCTTTGCAATATTAAAGTTCTAGCTCCAAGGTATAAGATATCGTGCAGAAAGCATGAAACCATATTCAGTAAAGTGGCTCTTTGACCTTTAAAATGAAGTCAAGGTCATCCATCTTCAAACTTCGCCTAGCCGCAAATATGGACTATAATCCTGTGCAATATAAAAGTCCTAGCTTAAAAACCTCTTCAGTTATTGTGCGGAAACCAAAGTAAGCTCAGGTACCACTGTGACCTTGGAAATTAGGTCAAGGTCACCTATCTTCAAATGTCGCCTAGCTTTTGACTAGAATAATACACCTATACAGTATCAAAGTCCTAGCTCAAAAACTTTTTGAGTTATTGTGCGGAAACCACAGTCTACCGACCGACCGACCGACCGACCGACCGACCGACCGACCGACCGACATGTGCAACGCTATATGCCCCACCTTCTTCGACGGGGGGGCATAATAATAATAATAATAATAATAATAATAATAATAATAATAATAATAATAATAATAATAATAATAATAATAATAATAATAATAATAATAATAATAATAACAAGTTATGTGGTTATGCTTTCATCCAGAAGTGAAACGTGATAATTTGAAATTTCACGGGCTTTGTCCAGTGACAATTACATTGGACAACACTAGTATAGCGTCCCTGTGAAAGGTAGTATTTTGGATTTGCAATGCATGGTTGCACCAAATTATTTATTTGGTTGGTTTAAATATATTTTATTCTAAAAGTGATCGGGAAGAAGGCGAGGTCTACATAAACCCATCTTGCTAGAAAAAATTAAAAACAAAGTAAACAAATACAAAATTACAATAAAAGTAATACAAAGACGTACCCGCGCTTCACATGACAATGCGGTAACAAAGACGAATGTAAAGGCGGTAGGTGTCAAAGGGACAAGACAGAGAGTAAAGGGATGATGTGACGGTTTTGGGATCCTAAGGCCGGTAGGTGACAGAACTCTAAACATCTGCTCTGTTAGTAAATCAGTTTATGACATGTACATAGGTAATAACAGCACTCTAAATTTATATTTTTTACTGAATTTTGGCAGTGTTTTGGGCCATAAAATAAATTCTTTACTTCAATATTGGAAGCCGGGATGACTCTATTGCGTAGTGAACTCCACTGTACTAAATGCAGCGGATACTTTGAAATATAATTAGACTTTACCTGACGAAAGGATGATTATTTAACGTAGACAGATACTCTACCTGTTGATGCCCATTCTGAGCAGCAATGTGTAGTGGGCAGCAGCCTTGGTTTTCTTGCAGGTTGACCAGACTACCTTGCGACAGAAGTGTTTTCACTACATTTGTGTGGCCTTCTTGAGATGCTATATATAGACTCGTGAAGCCGTGATAGGTCTTTCTATCGATTATAGCACCACCACCAACTAAGGCCTCGGTGGTACTGTCATGTCCATTCTGTGAGGTAACATGCAGTGGGGCCCATCCAGCATAATCGACCAGGTTGACATCAGATCCATGAGACATAAGCTGGAGAACGGCCTGTTCGTTTCCGTGCTCTGATGCCACGAAAAGCGGGGTTTGTCCCTCCACTGATTGGAGATTTACATTAGCTCCTGCAGCCATGATGGTCACGATAACTTCTCTATGGTCATTTTCTGCAGCATAGTGGAGACTACTCCACCCCCTCTTGTCTTGCAGGTTAACCGCAGCCCCAGCAGCTAGGAGAACATTGAGAACGTTCACATCTCCTATCTGACAAGCAGCATGCAATGGACAAAGAGACTCTTCTAACTCTTGTTGATTGACTGCGGCGCCATTTTCTAACAATACACTTGCGCCCCCTACATGTTGATTCTGAACAGCAATAAACAAGGCAGTGTGTCCTGTCTTAGTTCTTAAGTTTACGTCCAAATTGGCACGCAGGAGAGCTGTTATGCTATCCGTGTGGCCATTCTGTGCAGCATGGTGAAGCGCTGTCCACCCTGCCTCATCTATCAGAGTAATATCTGGCTTCCTGGCCAACAAAAGTCTTACAGCGTCCGAATGTCCATTTTCTGCAGCCATGTGCAAGCTAGTATGTCCTTCTGCAGTCGGACTATTTACAACAGCACCATTGTTCAAAAGTAATTCCATAATGTCCACAAATCCGTCCTGTGATGCATAGTGCAATGGACGCCAGGATGTTGATTGGACGACTAAATTCACGTCTGCCGCCGCATCAATAAGAGTCCGCACTATGTCTGTGTGTCCATGCTGGCAACACACGTGCAGGGGAGCAAATCCGTCCTCCTCTTGGAGATTTACATCCGCTTTGTGTGCTAGCAGTAACTTGACGATATCATGATGGGCATTCTGAGAGGCCATGTAGAGACTCGTGAAACCTTCTTTGTTTTGACTATCTACCGATGCACATGCATTCAGAAGAATCTGAAACACACAAGATGCAATGTTCAACTTACGTTGGCCCGAACGTGGCGTTTGATACATGTAAATTCGCTTTAGGCACAGGCATTAGGAATTATCATTCATGTTGTCAATTAAAGGTTTGTGCAAACAATAGGATCTGAGCAAAGGACTGTCGCAGGCCTGTTGTTTGTACCATATTTAAAATGCAGTCAAATGGTTATACATTTAGGGCTTGAACAGCATTGCAATCAATGGCACTTCAATATCAATTAGAACTTTTTTGAAACAGAAAACAAATACATTTAGTCCTTAGAAATCGCATTCCGAAGTATGGGACCACGATGTCTACTTCAAAGCTTAAACGAATTTGCTTTGTATTTTGAATTAGTTAGATTTTCTTTGTACCGGGCCAGACGATAATGGATATCAAAATTGAAGTGAAAGAAATATCTGAAAGTACTTGGAATCAACTTACAGACCATCTTGTAAACAAAAATGTAGGTCAAGTAAACATTAATTTACTCAATCCTTAATATCTTAAGGCTTATAACACATTTTTTTTTATTTTGCAACATGGAAAGAAAACTAAATTCGTTATTTTGAAGACCAACGATTAAGATCTGTTGCATAAAATGATGCATTTGCTAAACTTGCCGGGGACCTAGTAGATAATTCACAGTCAATTGTAAATTGCAACTTGTTACTGACAGAGGACCATTATCAAGTACTATGTGTAAGATCTAGCTAAATTAGTTCTGGAGTTGTAACCTGATCATAATTAAAATTCAGTTATCCTGTGACCTTAACATTTGGATCAACATGAAATTTGCAGTTAAAGCCTTCCGGAATATGGGGTATCGGTATCGTATGAAAAATTTCACAGGGCCCATTTCTAACTTTTATCATGTTCAACATGCTAAATCATATATTTCCTCATTCATAAGAAAAATAAAAAAACACTAAATTTGCCCCTGGCTTTGTATGAGGCCTACCATGAGCCATGTTTAGGTCCCGCCGTGACCAGCTGTCAGTTATCAAATCAGCAGTGACAGTAACTGATATGGCACTGTGACAGTGCAAGTCATGTCAAGGTCACCCAAACTCTGACTCAAACTAACCTGGAAAGCAGAGCCATGCCCGAGGGGGGCATGAATGTCTCGCCAGCTCCGAAGTTTTTCTACAATGCTCATTCAAGCATGACGTAACCAATGAAGTGTCACAGTGATGGTACTGATCTGTAGTGGCCATCACTATATATCATTTACCCAAGTATGAAAGCCCTGCGCAGCGTATTTAGTGAAATAGTGCCACTCCCAAGTTTTTTGTTGACGGACGGACGGACGGATGTAACCAATTAAGTATGACAGCGATCTTACAAATTTGTAGTGACTATCACAATCAATCATTTGCCCAAGTATGAAAGCCCTACCCAGTGTAGTTAAGTGAAATAATGCCCCTCCAAAGTTTTTCCACAATGCTCAATCAAGCATGATGTAATCAATGAAGTATGACAGTGATAGTACAAATCCGTAGTGACCATCACTACAAATCATTTACCTAAGTATAAAAGCCTTACCCAACGTAGTTAGTAAGATAGAGCCACTGCGAAGTTTTCTTTTTGTTGTTGTTGACAGACGGTAGGACTGACGGACGACCGGAAAATGAGTGCTAAGTCTCGCCAACAACTTATGCTGGGGAGACAAAAATGAAAATACCAAAGAGAAATAACCCAATCAACATAATCGGTTGATCCTCCCTATGTATATTACCTGCATGTTTAAAAGGGATCATAAAGCCACGCATTTGCATTGTTAATTGTGCAGGCCTGCAGCACACAAATTGGTTCCATGTGCGTTAAAGCGTGGCAGTTTCGTTCTTGTCCAGCATCTTTACAACGGGGTTTACAGATACAAGAACTGATTTAAAGTTATGGAACACAATATACCAAAGCTTGTAATGTAGAGCTCTGGTTATTTTGGGTTTACAAATACCCTGAGAACTAAACATATTAAAATTGGGCAAATTAAATAAAAAATGAAGACTTCGGCAGTTCTGCCAACTTTTTCAATATCTACACTTTGATTATTGAAGACTATCTGATGAGCTCAGTGTATGCTGTCGACAGAACGTTATGAATATATTAAATTTTGTCTCGGAATTCAGTTTTCTACACGAAGCGTCTTCTAAATAAACTGCACTCTTATTCGCTTATAAGGAAGAACATATCCAACTGACTACTGAAAAGTTACTAAAATTTAAGTTTGTGTACGTGAATTGAATTTTGTAGGTCTAGGCAAATAATTGTGCACCGCATATAATTTACATCTATGCTAACACTACACATTTCTATGCACAATTATTTTTGCTCATTTGGCAACTGATGGGCTACTCACAGACCGGATGTACGAGACGTTTGATTTACATTAGTGTCATATTTTGAAATTAATATTTGTAAGCCATATTGGTATTGGAAGATGCATGGTGGTGTTTTGGTCATTCTTGAATCTCTGCGTTTGGCTACGAATTACTTTGCTTTGATTGTTGGGTTGAGATTTATGAATATGGGTAATGTTTTATCCGAACTACATAGTAAATGAGTTAAGACTGAGAGAATTTTTCTGGTTGTCAAACTTTTGACAGAGAAAGAGATCATTTTGATGTTCAGAAGACATTTTATAGATAGGTCAATGTGAGATCAGTGAGACCCGTTACTACCAGTTATCCCTACATACCCCACGGGCCAAGGAACAGCGCAGTTGAGTTTGGTTTAAACATATTTTATTCAAAAAAGCGATCGGGAAACAGGCTCTACCTATATAAATCCCTCTCGTGAAAAAAAAGAAATAAAAGAACAATACAAATGCTGTACAAAAGATAAAGACGGGCCACAGGACACCACATTGACGTAACATCGACATGGACATCCATACAAAAAGATCAGACATCACAATTACAGGACAGACAGAAGTATACATTATTAAAATACAATACTGTCGAGGCCAGCTAACACTGTTCACATGAATACTGCTCGCGGAAAAAAAAAAGAAAGTACCGGCCCGCACGTGAACAGTTGAGTTTGCAACCTGTATCAGGTCAAACCGGAAGTGCCTTATTGCATTTTGAATGTTTCCTTGCATAGTTGTTTGCTCTTCCTTTCAATGTTTTGGGATTTAAGTGGACCCGTGGAATAAAACGTCATAATTAGAAATCAGTTGCTTGTTTTATTGATACTATATGCGTTAATGTGTTAATGTTTCTCCTGTCTTCTGTCCACTTCTCGGGATACAGTGCTGATGACCACAAACTCACAGGGACCAATTGCCCTTTAAGATTTTTTTTTCAAAGTTCAAGAATATTTACAGGTCATACGACCAATCATAACTCGCCAAGGCGAAATGGGATTTTTGCTCATAACTTTAGGAATTTACAATTTAATTTGAGTTAGTTTAGTCCTTTTTATACCTCATGGCAGGGGACATTAGCTTGCTTGTAAGTCGAAAATTTGCTCAATAATGTTGAAAAACATGGTCAGATCGTGGTCTCAAAAGTGCTGCATTTTTACTAATGCTTTGTTCGTCACATACGCTATTTCAAGAGTAGCTAGTCTTAAACTTGTACTTAAGTATAATAACATGACACTATAACGTAGCGCATCCGATATGCGATTTGTGTCCTTGAAAAATTTTTTGTAGTAGGATCTGCTAATCCGAAAATGTCTCCTTACGTTTAAAAGATATTGACATCTACAGTGGTAGCGCATGTCCAGAGAAGAGATTTTTTTTTTCTTTTACATTTTTTTTTCAGAACATATGTCAATATTCCATATCCGTGTGGTGTGTCCGTGTGTATGCAAAAATGACCCCGATGAAGCAGTTCTCGAATATTTTTGTCTCCTGCGCTACCCAGCAAGGGATTGCAGGTGGGGACAGAATATTTTGTCTGGTCACTTTTCGAAAGGTATATACACCTAGTTATATGAGCCTGTGAAACAAAGCCTGACCATGTTGACACATTTGCCCCGAATTCATAACCACTAACAATGTATCCCAGGACTTTATCCTACTTGAATTGCATGGCCATCATTTACAATCCTCCATCTAAAATGTAAAGAGCTCTGTCAAATCTTTAGAATAAGCTTAGCCTGACACAAAAAAATATTTACATACCTGGATTGCTATGCATAATGTTTCTTGCCATCTATGCATAGGATCAACACGCTATTGTTGTACCTGTCAATGATTTAGTAATGTATGGATCTACAAAGCACTTGCATACATTTTCCTTGAAGTATAAATGTAGTTTCACATATTCGGGGGACTCATTGAGCTGGAGACCCACGTATCCCTTTAAATGCTATTGCTCTTACGCCGCTGTGTATTGTACGGGCCACCTTGGTGCTCAGACAACATATACTACGGCAACCTACTCATTCTGACACATAGATAAGAACTTAGAAATTCATTTCAAATTATGAATATGGCTTCCGTGCAACTTTGTAATATATATATATATATATATATATATATATATATATATATATATATATATATATATATATATATATATATATATCTGTGTGTGTGTATTAATATAGTAAAGAGTATCAACAACTTACGTTGTGTCAACATGAAATATGATATTCTTGTCCTGTTACGCACACGGGAGTGGAATTTTGATGGCTTGCCATATGACTTGACAGTGGAGGTAGGCATTGTTTGGCACATCTATATATCAATTTTACAGATGTATTTTCTTTTAACAGATCCGCCTGGTCAAACTGCATGTAATACTGGTGTATATACATGTACTGCATGCATGGGCATTGCCAATAGTGCTCTTAAGATAATACGCTCACTGCCCAACATAAAGAGGAATATCTGTCCTTTTTTTTGGCAATTAACACAACATTTTGAATTTTGCTAATGTACACGTTTAAAGTGCTAATTTGGAAGCCTCAAATTGGCATCACTTCAAATATGTTTTGCTTTTGTATCTGCAAAAACAACGAATTCACAGTCTTGTACTTCTGACAAAATACATTCATTCGCCTTCTTATAAAAATTTCTAACACTGCGGCTCTGCGTTATGTTTCTGTGTTGGGCAGTAGGGATTTTGACGCAATATCATTGTGTCATTGTCAGTAAATTTGCACATATATGTTTTGATACATACTGCGAGAAGTATTCTTAAACAATAGTTCTAATTACACAAGGGTATGTAAAAAGGATAGCTGTTAGATTTATGAGAAAATAAAACAATAAACAGGGCTGAAACTGTGGTTTCTTAAGGCGAAAATTACTACAAGAGGGCTGTAACGGCCCTATGCTATGTTCACCTTGGCTTCATAGCCTGAAATTAGTAAAGCTCTACATATTGATTAGAGGATCTTATTAAAAATAATACTACCAGTACATGCATTTATGCTTGCCCCCCTTCAGAGAATGCGGTTATTCAAAAATGCGAAAACTTTGAAAAGAAAGAAAAATTTGAAATAAAATAAATCAGAAAAGTATGCCAAATCGTGCCAGATTGGCAGACATGAGCCGGCCTATGGTCAACGACTTAAAACAAGATCCAGCCAGCAGTTATTAAAGAGGACTGAAGAATATAAACCGTGGACAGACGGACCACGGGATGACGGACGACTGATCTCAGACTTAGCTCAGATGACGGTCAGTGAGCTACAACACACACACACACGATCAAATAGATTTTTCAGGATACCACATATACAGATTGTTTTATGACATTACTCTGCTACTGTGCTCTAAAAGTAACTCATTGATAAAAATTATATTATTATATCATTTTTACGTATGGGCAGGATATGAAAGCAACGGCATTCTGCTGACAGCTCTATAAGAGACCACGTTAAGGTACATTCGCATTAAGTTTGAACAAAGTGCAGTAAGTATTTTTGCGGATGCTGAAAATTACAGGTAACATACAGAATTAACATAAAAAAAAATGGAAAAGTCTCTCTCCCCCCCCCCCCCCTCCTCTCTCTCTCTCTCTCTCTCTCTCTCTCTCTCTCTCTCTCTCTCTCTCTCTCTCTCTCTCTCTCTCTCTCTCTCTCTCTCTCTCCCCCTCTCCTCTCTGTTTGTGTGTGAAAGGTAAAAGAGATAGGGCTTCTTACCAAGCGCTGATACATGTATATACTGTATTATACCATCTTAAGAGCGGGAACAACTGGTTTGGTTTTAATATTTATTTACTAACTAACCTCAGGCATATACATCATATAATAAATCACACATCCTTGCCTGGTATAGTTATGCAATTTACCATTTGGAAAGTTTTGTCTACTACAGGTGTTAAGAATTCCGTTGCATTTTTCATGTTTTCGTTTGTGTCCTTTTTCTGTGTGTACCTACTCACTTGCACAACTTCCACATGGCCATTCTGGGTGGCGACCTGTAGTGGCGTCCACCCCTCTTCGTCTGCCAATGAGTGGTCCGCTCCATGTGATAGAAGCAGTTTGACCAGCACTTGATGTCCGGACTGGGCGGCTAAATACAGGCACGTACTCCCGTCGAAAGTTTTAGCGTTTACGTCAGCCCCTGCATCTATGAGTTCTTCAGCTAGGTCAACATGACCACGATCTGCCGCGTAATGAAGTGGCGTCCAATCCTCTGTGTCTTCAACATCCACGCGCGCCTGCGCTCGCAGTAACAATTCAACGGACTTCTTGTGGCCTTGTGAAGCTGCGCAGTGCAGTGGTGTCCACCCGCCAATGAAATTTTTGCGATCCAAAGGAACACCTGCCTTAATAAAGATATCCAGGATTTCAACACTTCCGTGGTCTGCAGCCGTAGTGATTGGTGACCAGCCATCTTGATCGACATCAGTACAGATATCTTGTATTTCTTCCACAGAGTATTTCTCCAACAAATTGTTTATCCCAACAGTGTTTCCATTCTTTACCAGCGGGATGAGTTCTTGAGTAACGTCTCTGTGCTGGTTGTCCTCCATTTCAAATCATTCCAATTTTATCTTGGGTTGACTGAAAACTATAACATTGAAATTATTCGCTTTACACGTAATCTGAAAGCCAATGTCATAGATACGAAACATGTTTGTAAAACACATTTAAATTTCACATATCATTCACCTTGAATGGCTTGTTCATATGGTAAAAGGAATGAAACGTGCACACACATAAAATATTCATAAGTATACACAAAATGTTACTCTTTTGCTTTGGCATGCGAGGAACAGAAGAATAAAAAATAACAAGTGAGTGAGGTATCTTTAAAGGGTATAGTCTAAGCAAGGGCATACGATAAGACAAAAACATTTGTTTTAAACAATTACCTGATATAAATATTACATATATATATATATATATATATATATATATATATATACAAATATGTATGTATATATATATATATAAATAAATATATATATATATATATATATATATATATATATATATATATATATATATTCTTGTAAATATCTTCATATTGCATTATGGGTTAAAATTTACATCGTCTAAATCTAAAAATAGTAGGTAACGAATTTCTTTCTTTCTTCCGTCCTTCCTTCCTTTCTTTTGCTTGCTTATTTTCAAAAAGTACGCTTTCTCATTTGACATTGGTGCGTCAGCTGAGAGGGTTTTAGTTACGCCTTCGTGAGGACTATAGTTTGGTATAATCTGCCTTGCCATATCAATTATGAGGCTAAACCAAGTGATACTATAAGACAACAATAATGGCAGTAATGACAAATAAAAATAGCCTGCTGTCGCCCACCCACCACCCCCCTTCCCCAAATTCGTTGACAGGACAAAGATAGCGATCAATACTAAGGCACTGCAGTGACAGTTTTACGAAAACATGCAGTGGTTGGGGTGAGTCGAGGTATGATTCACCAGCCATAGTTCACATACGCAACGCAGTTTTGCTTGCGTGCTTGTTGCTGTAACATATTAATCTCCATGTATAGGGAACATGAATAATCGGATTTTTTTTCTGTGAATATGTGTGTGTAATGTATAAGCTGCAACCGTAATGTAACAGCTACATGCAGGCATGAGCTATATTGTGCGCAATTTCATATATCCAGATATTCGCATTGCACACGAAAAAGATTGTGTTAAATAATTCCATAACCATCGTTGTACAGAGAATTCGATTTGTGATCAATAGCTCAACAATCATGTCATTTTGGCACACTATTCTCGTCGATGGCAAGCAGCCATCAGTCTGCTACTGCATAGTTACAGCGGTTTGAACATGTCGTGGTCAAAATAAAGTGAACATGAGTAAATATTGCATTGTGCACTTTCTTTGGGAACCGTATAGACTCACAAGGTCGTTGCATTTTCACACATACTGTACATACATGCAAACATACACACGTACGTACATACATACATTTGTCTCGTCGTTTTGTCCTCGTATGGACAACAATATACACACAGTGACTGGCAACTACCTTTTTCGGTGTCTTTTCTGTTCACTTTATTTTCTTAAAAATTGTGAGGACCAAACTTTTGCTTCGATATAATGCAGTGCAAAGTAATGTCAAAGTGCCTTTCTTCTTTTTTCCTTTCATTTTTTTCTTTCAGTTCTAAGCCAGATAAAAAACTGTGAGTTGTGGGCGCACCGGTGGCTGTACATTCCACTTTTGCACAAACATTTTGCTTGCCAAGATGCAACCAAAACATGGAAATTTAGGGACTAGTTGCTGTCCTGTCATGTTTTCTTTGAGCTACTAGTTGGATAATTGATGTAAATTAATATTACTATGATTCTTTCATAATGATATTGGTTTTATATGACTGGAAAGTCAGGAGCCTGGAAGTTTTTCACTGCCAATATGAGAAGGGCAAGCTTCACACCCAAGCGTACATCATGTTTATTATTCTCCTGGTTGGAGCCATATCAAAAGTTAAGTTTAGAGAGTTACACGATGGGATTCTTTCAAGACATTGATGACAAATCTTCGTTTTATTAGTATCGGCTAGTAAAATGTTCTACTTTTGGTCAACAATACACATTTGATATCAATAATTTCAATCGAACTAGGTTAAAGTTCTTGGCCATGGGTGGATCTTCGGGTATTAACGAAAATTTGGCTGAATGCGGAATGACAAGTGAAATGTGTAGTTAATGTCAAGAAGGGAAAGAAGATTTATTGCATTTCCTTTTCCTGTGTCCTCAAACAAATAATACAAGATTAAAGTATGCTCTGTTATTGGAAAGAAAATTGAAAGAAATTAATGAAGAATAAGTCTGGCTCTCTTCCATAACCTCCACCTTTGTAGCAAAACTCGGTTATTTGTTGAACGACAAAGCATTCACATATGGAGACACCGTCGGTTTTGTTGTTTGACACTGTTTGCAAGCAGTTGTTGTCAAACGCGTGGTGCGTTAGCGGCGATACACTGAATGATGACACGCGTGGTCCGACCTGATATTGTATACGGGATGCATTACCTTATATATCTGTTTTTATCTTTTTTTCGTTGTAGCCACATGCCCATTTCTTTTCACTTTACTCGTATGGTGTGTTTGTGTATAAGTACGTGTTTTGTAACTGACACACCTTGGGTTCTACCCTGCCTGTGGTGCCCCCGTTGTAAAGGTAAAGATTCAGTTAATAAATTATTATTATTATTATTATTATTATTATTATTATTATTATTATTATTGTTATTGTTATTGTTATTGTTATTGTTATTGTTATTATCATTATTATCATTATTATCATTATTATTATTATTATTATTATTATTATTATTATTATTGTTGTTATTATTATTATCATTATTATTCCCAATGTGGCTAAATCAGTGTCTTGGGAGCTCTATTTCATAGTGTTGAGCATCCTTAGCGTCTCCAGCACCAGTTATATATAGCATATCCTGGTCTAAAATTCTCATTTAACTCCCAGGATAATTAGAGTGTGTGTGTCAGCACACACTTTTCTGTTTTTCTAGGAATTCTTTCTTTCTTTCTTTCTTTACAGGCAAATTTGTCCGACATTTCATTTGAAAAGTATTATATGTAGAAACTCCAAACTTAGCACAATTATACTTCTATGGATAAAGTCTGGCTTTTTTATAATGAGAGGTCATGCTTTTCAAAATTATGCAAATGAGGGCTAATTAAAGTTTTAAATCTTCAATATGCTATACAGTGCATTCCACCTAACTTCAGCTCTGGGGGCCGTATCATTAGTTGTGACCACAGTGCTGGTGGGCCAAACAGCCTATCACTGACCTCTTGGCCCTGCCACTCAACCCGGCTGCTATAGTTAGTGGTTTTTGTAAACAGGTCCACATGGGTGCTACTGTAGACATTTATATGGGTTTTATTTTCACTTTTGTAGCGTCAAATAATTGGAAATTTTACAAAATAATCCGGCTAAAGGGACACCATTTTACTGTGGAGCTGGCCCTGCTATGTGTCTGCCACCCCACCAAACACACATGACCAGTGACAGTGAATGATTGGTATCAAATGGCCAGCTTATTCCAAAGTCCTGGCAAGTGTAACCACATCAAAATAAACCCTACCCTGTCACATCTCAAACTGCAAACAAGCCATAATCCTGGTATACATTTTACAAGATGTGACATCAAAATGACCCTTTGAAAATGCGGCATCCCTTGACTCATTCAGGACAGAAGTTTTCATTTACTGTCAGTAAAATTTGTATCAAAGGGATATACTGAGTATTCTTATCTTTTAAATTAGGGGGTTCTGATATAAAATTTCTGACAATCATAATAGAAAATAATATCTGCTCATGATTTGTGATATCTGACCTTTTTTATTTGTTTCATACATTGTATTAGCAATGCAAATTTGAAAGAATTAGCAAAGAGCATATCCTTTGGGTTCATCACTGAATGAGTTAATTTTGTCATATAAACATTGGCTGCATTGATTGAATGGCTATGTCTGTTTGGTAATTTAATTATAAGTTAATGTTTTCTTTCTGGACACCAGTCAGTTCAGTGGCTCTTAAAGAAAACATTTTGGGCTACATTATTTATATACAATTACACAGTCCAGGAAATGCTCAAGATCCCTGCTCATGCATTCTATCATTAAAGTGTGTGTGTGTGTCAACACACACTTTTCTTTCTTTCTTTCTTTCTTTCTTTCTTTCTTGTTTTCTTTCTTTCTTTCTTGTTTTCTTTCTTTCTTTCTTTCTTTCTTTCTTTCTTTCCTTCTTTCTTTCTTTCTTTCCTTCTTTCTTTCTTTATTTCTTTCTTTCTGTCTGTCTGTCTGTCAGTCTTTCTTTCTTTCTCCCTCCCTCCCACCGTTCCTCCCTCCCTCCCTTCCTTCCTTTCTTCCTTCCTTTCTTTCTTTCTGAATTTGAAATTTTCAATCTTTAATATCTTCAACAGTATAATAGAGATGTCATTCCAACTTCTACTAGGGGTTGTTGACCATTGGCACCTAATCACCTAATGAATTAAAAATAAAAGTTGTAGCAATTTAAATTATGTAAAAAAAGCCCCATTAGAAATTTTAAATCTTGAATAACTTCAAAGCTATAATAGATAGAGATGCCATTCGAACTTCTACTCCTGTTTTATGGAATAGTTGTACATTGCCATACCAATATGCTTTGAAGACACACACACTGATTTGCTATGCAGCAAATCATCTTTCCTAGTTCGTATTGATTTTGGAATGATGCAAGTTTGAAGCACAGGACATTAAAGACACCCAGGAATTTCTGGGTGGACATGGGTGATCATATATCGATTTGAAAGGTTTTATCTGTCGTTTACTAAGAAATGTGCTATGTGTAGATATTCCTAGGTTAGCGCTAGGATTTTAAAATTAGTTACCAAAATTTCAATTTTTCTAGGAAAGAGCTACACAGACTTGAAATCTGTTAAATTTCTGCATGAAAATAAAGAATTTTTGGGAAATTTTAGTAGCCAATTGCTACTTTTAATAGCAATTTTGAAGTTTTAGTAGCATTTGGCTATTTTGGCTACTGCTAGCGCCAACATAGATATTCTGATCCCTCGCCACGTCCTCAGTCACTGACATTCTGATTGTTCTCACATCCTGTTGAGGTCTAACAACCACGATAATCTACTTTTGTAAAAAAAATGTCAGTAAGTATGCTAGCAAGCAAATAAGCAGATAGATACATGTAGGTAGATAGAAAAAACTTAAATGAATGAGTAAGTAAGTAAATGAACGAAGAAAGGAAAGAAAACTGTCGAAAGAACGAACTAACGAACTAACAAACGAATGAATAAATGTTCATACAACACATAATCATAGCTCCAGGATGTAACCATGCATGGGCATAGTAATGTATATATTTTTGTTAATATACAATCTCATAGGAACACATTACGCAACCCTCAATGAACACAATCATAATCCAAGTCGTGATCTCTAACCTTTGAATGTATGTTTTGCAAGGTACCAAATCAACATATTTGTAACAGCGTAATATATGGTTACGATACGATAATAAATACTCATGGACCCCTCACAAAAAAAAAAAAAGAGTCCACGACCTCACTTACTTTTCTTATGCTCTTGTCAATCAACATTGTCATTTATCTACATGTAGTACTCACACAACCCCCTTTTCAGTGAAATGTTTTACACCTTCTAGGTGCGATCCAAAATTGTCAAGATTTTACATTGATAGTCAGAGTACTCTTTCTGTGAATGCTACTCCCACCGATCCATCCCCGTAAAAAAAAAAAAAACAAACAAACAAACAAACAAACAAACAAAAAAAAAAAAAAAAAAAACCCTGCGATTTTGTCTAGGCTTTGGCCAATTTTAACTAATATTTACCAGATTTGGTGAAATTTTTCCCTTCATCTCGACCTCCACTCCTCCAATGTTCTGTGTAGTATAATTGACATTATGGAAGATCCCTTATGAATTTTGAACTTTTTTACAATTTCTTTTATGCAATCCTTTTAGTTTATAGTTTTTTTAAACTCCTTAATTTTCTCTTTTTGTGTCTTTTTCATGTCTCGAATCATCCTGAAGATTAACCATTAAAATGCTCATGATGATGAGTATTACCAGAAACACAAAGTGATGATAATGATGATGATTGTGATTGTCTTGGTGGGCTTATTTGGTTTTGCCCGTGCTTGTATAACGCCCAGTAATATGTACATGGACATCACGTCTGAAGAACAATTCAGTTTGAATTATTATCACGGTCAGCATTTTCCAGTTTGCGTAACAATGTTTGCTACATAAATTCAACATCTATCAAATATAATTTTACATAACTGATTCCAAACCCAAATAGGGGCTTTATCACCCCAAATACCGCACAATTTTCTTTTTTTTTAATTAAACAATTCGTTGTGTATATTGTTCCACGCTGCTTGTTCTGTGTTTCTTGCGCATTATTATATTGTGCGTCTTCGTGTCAGGAGAACAATTCAATTTAAATAATTATGTTTACAACACCGTACAATATCGGGCAATTTACAGCCTGCATGGTGTTATCAGCCCTTGTTTTCTGCCTGCGGTAAGTTAAAAAAATCTCAATTGTCCTTTCCCACATGTCCCAACCGTTCTCTAGTCCACCACACCTGCCCAAGAGCCTCCCAGAAATGTCAACAGCACCTTTACCAATACCTCATTCTCTGAGGGACTGAAATGACCTACTTAGTCTTCTGAGCATGGCCATTGCCACGTAGTGGTTCTGGTATCAAGGTGACACAGATCTATTATCGCCAGCTTATAAATGAAAAAAAAAAAAAATGTTTTTGTATTTCACAAATTCGTTATCATTGAAACGTGAATAAAAAAAATCAAGGATAATCACCAGCTGGGGCTATTGTGTCCGCCCAGGTACCCCAGAATTCTATTGAATTCGAAACATAATTATACGTCGTGAACATAGCATCAAGCAGTGTTTTATTAGACCTGTGTTATATATTCTAACCTACTCTGCGTGCACCGGTTACGGTTGGATATCTCTTTTGAAAACACCAGTATGTCGGGTATTAAAGATATACCAAATGAAAATTCAAATCAATTCATGTTTTTAATGCCGACGGTATACTATAGGGTCATTATACCAGGCTATGACTCACCTGTGCAAGATCGATAAAGAAGAACCCCGCGCCAGTCTGCGGTACTGGTCCTCATTCCTCCCGCAGCCATCCACTCGTCAGACCATTCTGCTTTCATTGTGTCCCTCCGTTGTCATCTTCCTGCCAGTACCGTTAGGTCATCCAAAATATCTTAAATGCATAATGTGTATACAGAACACAATATATAGTGTATAAATATGAACTTTGACGCGTGGCTACACAATGCCAGCGCACTCGATAAGCAAACACAGGAAGGAGGTCGCCACTTCCCTCAGGTGAACCTTTCACAGGTAAGCCGTGTCATCCTTCACTACCTCACGTGGTGACGTTTACCTGGAGTCACGTGTGCTCTGAAAAATAATGTATTTTGAACTTACAAATGCCGCCATTAAATTTATCTTAATACTTGACTTGTTTGCCGGTTAGATTAATCTATAATAAAATGGCGAACAGCTGACTCGTCTGGTTGGCTGACTGGCAATGAATTCATATAATTATGTGTATAGATCGCACATATTATCGATGTCCCGCCAGAGTGGAGAACATAACGGAATGGTAGAAACGTAGTTACATATGGTACACAATGAGCCAAATGGACGTAATAAATGCCATGAAACATAACGAGATACGTTATAGAAATCTTATCCTAAACTTATAATGGTGTTCCTTAAATGTTTGGTTTCATTCAAATGTTTTTGTTGCGAAAATAGCGTAATCTGCCTGCGTTTATAGCCATGTATAAAATATAACCAGTCAGTATAAAATAATGATAGCTTCTCCACTGTTTGTTTACCTGAGCAAGTTTGAAAACGGAAAGGTCTAAAAATATAAATATCCACCGCAAAAAATAAAAAGAAAGAAAGAAATTGTAACCACGAGATGTTTTGCGTCATTTAAATTCATTGTTGTAGACGTAGGTTACCGGGCTGTTATTTATGGAAAGAAGTACCAATGAGTCGTCATTATATACTAATAGCTTATGCTCCATTGTTGTTGTTAATGCTGTTTTTTCACGTGGTCTTCCAGAGAGACTTCTTTTATGTCGTTGGCCGTATATGCTTGTTTAGCGCTTCCTCCTTCTTTGTTATCACAACATGATATCCACTTTTGATTTTTTTCTTGTTTCGAGTTCAACAAGTGCCCCGAAATATGTGGCTCAGTTCCCTTGCAACCCATGACAGTATTAAAAACACAACTTCCCACGGCATAGTTGGTTCTATCTTTCTTCATATGGAGGACAAAAAGTCGAAGACAGTTCGCATCTCATTTGCCTTGAAAGTATTGAGCATTTCATGCAAGGTCTGAGTCCCAAGTATTTTCAGTTTCAAGCGCCATCATAAATTAAAATGTTAATTTATAGCCCAAATAATATACCAACGGGTAGATTTGTATGAACAGAATATATTGACGCCATTTTCACAACAGTATTTTGACTAGGATTAAAAGTTAACTTTGTGGTCCAATCACAATTGGATACCGACCACAAAATGTTGTGTTCACCTGGACTGTTACGAGACGCGCACTTCATTATTCTATCAAATCTACACCTGAAGTAAAGTTTTATATATTTCTGAATATGTATGTATGTATATATATATATATATATATATATATATATATATATATATATATATATATGCATGTAGATAGATAGATAGATAGATAGATAGACAGACAGACAGACAGACAGACAGACAGATAGATAGATAGATAGATAGATAGACGGATAGATAGATAGATAGATATATAGATAGATAGATAGATAGATAGATAGATAGATAGATAGATAGATAGATAGATAGATAGATAGATAGATAGATAGATAGATAGATAGATAGATAGATAGATAGATAGATAGATAGATAGATAGATAGATAGATAGATAGATAGATAGATAGATAGATAGATAGATAGATAGATAGATAGATAGATAGATAGATAGAATCATGGCCCAGAATACTATTTCATGGCGTTGCAATGCCGCCACCTGAAATACGATACACCCAAGAATTTACAAGGAACATACAACCGTTAGTATGTTCTCAGACCACCCCAGCACTGCTTTCTATTTGCTTTCCTTACTTATTTGGTATATTTGCCTCTATATTATAGTTGTCAAAAATCAAACATCTTGTTGGTAACAAGCTTCATTTTTCCTATATTAAATAGGATTTTCAATATATACGTGAAAGCAAAATAACGAAATTACTTGAAATTTATTACATATTATACTCACATTTACATCTCATTAAAAGAGAAATCTGAAAACATTTCAATGCAACAATATACGGTGATTGAACATTTTTTTATCGTAGCCTCTTTTACCAATAGTCAAGGCAGATGATCAACAGAATTTGCAACCTTTGATCGCAGAAGTTATATGCCTATACAAGGCATTGGATCATTCAATAAATTAGTAGTTGCATATAAAAGGCCTATAGTGTTCCTGCATTTTCATGTACCATCACTTTATCATTGCTGTCACATTTCGGACAGCTAAGTTTACAGTTTATGAAATATTATTCTGCAAAAACAAAAACAAAAAACAAAAACAAAAAACAAAAAAACAAAAAATAAACAAAATAAAAAATAAACAACCCCCCCCCAAAAAAAAGAAAAAAGAAAAAAAAACGGAACAAATTGAAATGCCACCACCAACCAGGGTCATAGTTAATATATGATATATATTCAGCAGGCTTCAAAGGCATAATACATGGAATGAGTGATGTTGCTCTGAATGACATGCAGTTATATGGAAAGTTGTATTTCAGATGTGAAATTGGATCTAATGCAATACTAATATCCCAGTTTTTATCAACATATTGTATATTACTAAGGGCCTTTCGCATACCTTTTTACTTACAATATGAAGAAATGACTCAAAGGGGATAGACAAGTGACTCGTTGTATCTCTTCTTAAAAAAATCCAAACATAAAAACAAAAAAAAGACACACATACACAGAGAGAGAGAGAGAGAGAGAGAGAGAGAGAGAGAGAGAGAGAGAGAGAGAGAGAGAGAGAGAGAGAGAGAGAGAGAGAGAGAGAGAGAGAGAGAGAGAGAGAGAGAGAGAGAGAGAGAGAGAGAGAGAGAGAGAGAGAGAGAGAGAGAGAGAGAGAGGAGAGAGAGAGAGTTCCGTTGGCATTGAGACCAGGGATTGATGGACAGGCATGGAAGTCGCCGTTACACGAATGACACATGTAGATGTAGTTTAGAGTTGAGCTTATATACACAGTAACATATCTCAGGGTACACACCTCTGTATATACTTATATTTCCATTTGTAAATGTTTTTACTGCTGATTCAACTGAGTCAAGCAATTCCAAGACACACCTTTTTGCTTCAGCTTCTTTGGCTGCCTTTGCTGCCCAACCCCCCAACCCCTATTTTCAATAGATCTGCCCTGGTTACCTTTGATTCACTTATTGGTCGGCTTTGTCTGAACTGATAATGTTATGAATATCTGAATAGTCCTGTTACCATTAAGAGGGATAATAAATACACTAACAGATAGCCAGGAAGCTGAAGCCAGCTAGGTGGCATCTTCTATGGAGGCCCGCATGTGGAAATGTAAAACGCTCACGTAAGGAGTTGAAATAAAGTCCTGTGTTTGAGTTGACTTTACTTCAAAATGACAGCACACGATGGCCACTTTTTTTTCGAGATTTTTTTTTTTCAGCCAGGATCGATCAATTTTTACTAGGGAAGAGCGGCTTGACACTATATTTATCATGCATCATAAAACTCATTTAGAATTCGGCCTTTCAGTTGGGTTGGTCAGGTTAACTTGGATATTTGTTGAAACATGTTTAGAATGGATGTTTTTTCCCTCCTTTTATATATACATTACCTCCTTTGACGTCACTTTATTTCCTGCGCACAACCGGAGGCACAGTTTGTTTCCATAAAACTCGTATGTTTTGAAAATAATATTATTATTTTTTGTTGTTGTTGTTTTTTGTTGTTTTTTGTTGTTTTTTGTTTTTGTTTTGGTTTGTTTGTTTTTTGTTTCGATGATAATATGCGATTGAAGAATATTTTTATTACGTGGTGTGGGAAGGCAGGGAAAGATATGATGAGGCAAATTTATAGAAAGCTCACTGACATGAATGAGTCTGATTTGTAAAGACACAGCATTGCTAATTATACTACTTTTCCGGAAGTCTGAGGTCAAGTTCAATGTCTTACTGGGCTTGGTAGCTGTGGTGCATTATATCTGCTCTTTCTTAGTTCTTCCTGGCTAATGCTCACCATTAAAATAATATAAGAAAGGGTTTGACGTAGTCCACAGTACCGGTTTATATTATAAGTATAATTATTGTATTGTCGTGTCTTATTTTCATAGCAAGAGGCCCGTTGGACTAATGCACTGCTGGCATCGTGGCTCTATTGCACCAGTTCATTTCAAAGTTGTGAGTCCTCGAGTCGCTTGTGAACAAAAAAGCTTATGTACATTTCATATAAAAAATATCCACCAGATGGCACGTTGTTCCCCATGTAATCATAGCTTATTTGTGCAACTTCTGTGATGAATATTGTTGCATGTGCCAAGGCAACAATGAGTGAGTCCTGAACTTTATGTCCTGAGCGACCTTGGGACAGAATATCAAGGACACATTTTTTGTAATAAAGAGGCCCATAGGCCTGCCTGGTGCTGTGCCGACATTGCCATTGAAGTCCAAGGTACACATTGCCATTACAAAATCACCTCTTTCAACTTTACAAGCATGGCCACCTCACAAAAAAGGTCAAGGTCACTATCATTAGCAACTTAGACTTTCACCTCCCCACAATTCCACCGAATTTGGTGAAGATCTGCCAAAAATGAAAAATGCTAGAGTGTTCACGAGATTTTCATTTTTTGACCACTTTATTGCATAATACTGTAGGTGGCGCCACCAATATCTGAAGGTTATATTGGGCTAACTTGAAAACTGTGGCCAGTATGTCGGTCACAAGGTTTTCACATTTTGATCTGTATATTACATAATACTATCGGTGGCGCCACCGACATTGATATCGACAAAGATTATGATACACTTTATAACTCCAAAACGTTATGTGAGTCTTTCACTCTAGTCGAAGAATAATGCCTCGGCGCTAATGTTTTATTGTACGGCACCTCGACTTGAAACAAAGGTTATTATAATGACCTATCTCAAGAATTTGGGGGGGGGGGGTGAGGGGGTAAAGGATTCACGAGATGACCCCTATATTCAAACTGGCCATTTGACCATGACCTTCAACTCGGATTAAAACATTGTTACAGTTCAAAATATGCGTCCTACATCTAGCTTTGCATATATAGTCTGTTTGTTCAAATCGGGTTATAACGTTTTGAGTTATTGACGAAAAACAATAAACTTTGACAATTCTCTTTGCCATTGATGTCCAGGATACACCCGGCCATTACAAAGTCACCTTTTCAACTTTACAGGCATGGTGACATCACAAAATTGGTAAAGGTCAGTTATATTTCACATAACTTTCTACCTTTGGGGATGGTCTATATATCATATAAATTTGTCAAGTCTAATCCAATTACTTTTACAATTATGGAACTTTACATCTTAAAACTTATTTGTCTCATAATTTCCGCCAAATTTAATATATATGTATATATATATATATATATATATATATATATATATATATATATATATATATATATATATATATATATATATATGTATATATATATATATTCATTTCGTACTCTAGTGGTACACATTAAAAAATAATAATAATAGAATAAAGAGAGTGGAAAAAATAATGATCACAATTCGAAAAACCGAAATGGCTCCTATTAGTTTTGTCATATCACCAGGCAGGTCAAGAACGCGTTCATGGTCCATCAATCAAGCAGGTATTACATTTTTCATTACTTTTTTAGTTTTAAATGTTCTTTGTGTCTCTTGTGTGCCCCTGCCTTATAACACTGCCGGCAAGCTTGAACATTGGGGTATTTGGAACAAATATACATATGTCGGTCTCTGCAGAATGTGTTGCGTCTTTCATTGTATGCATAGTTTAGTACACCGCACTGTCAAGTCTTTACATCAGCAAATTTAGATTGGTGTTCTTTGTCACGCTTTCAAATCCGATTGTCCTGTAATTGCCTGTCATTGACTGGTATTTTGGCTGTATGTTCCTTGTTTGGCATCTTTCTTTTCAATTCTAGGTGGCGCCACTAGTATCTTTAGCAAGCTAGACTTTGACCTCCCCCAGAATCCTATCAAATTTGGTGAAGATCCGCCAAAAGATTAAAGATGCTAAAGTGTTCACAAGATTTTCACATTTTGACCCCCTATATTACACAATAATGTAGATGGCGCCACCAACATCGAAAGGGGCCTAGATTTTCATACACCCTATTTGTCCTGAAAGTTATAGTGGAATAACTTGAAAAGTGTGGACGAAATTGCGCTAACGAGCAAACGTTTAGTCACGGACGCACAGGCAGACATGAGCGGTCGCACAAGCTCTGCGACTTTTCGTCAGCAGAGGAAAAAAGTGATTAATTTCTCTGAACAATAGTTCATGATATTTCTTCATAACATCACACAGATTGCTCCTTAACATATTCATCAGTGTTGATATGGGCTTGTGTAGCATGGCGTGAATCGTTAGAAGATAGGAATTAGAGTAGTGTCCAAGACTGGTCATATTCTATATCAAAGAGTGAAACAGCGTTAACTTGTCTCAAAGTTACGTATGTGTGTAATACCGGGCTGCGCGCTTGGCAATGGGAATCCAATATTATGTTAGTCCAATTGCACAGGTTGCTATCTATTTTGGACCACTTGGTGATTCCAAAATTTGAATCGAAAGAATCTTTTTTCGCCATTGTCCTGCATTTTACTAAACATAAAACATTTAAAAATGTGGAAGTTTATCTGCGTACAGTTACAGAAGCACAAATCGGAATCTAAAATAATGCATTTTGATGGTCCTTGAGTCTGTAAAGGCAAGATGGAACTGAACTAAATACCAGATGTTTTTGTTCAATGCAGTGGGATTCTATGGATACTCTGCATTGAGGACAAATGCTTTCAGGAAAACAACAAAGAATTGTAAGCAAGATGACTATAGGGACCACGCTTAATCAACGTAATGTGACAAAAATATACCAGAATATTACAGCGAGCGATGTTACAGCTAAACGGTTATCTCACAGAACACACTGAGTTTAGATATGACCCACAGAGGTTATTTTCAGTTCAACTTTACATGGAATGCGAAATAATCTATTATGTAAATTGCACAGCTTTGAAAAAAAATTGCAATCCCTAAGTGGCCCAAGTATGATGTTACAAAATGATTCCAGCTGGTCGGTTACGTTTATATTCAGGAAGGATAGGATGACAACTTTTGCAAACAATTATTCCCAGTCCGCGATAAGTTGCCGTAGAGAAACATTAAAATTGTATATATTGTATCAAACTTTGACTTGACGGGAGAAAAATATCCAACACATTGAAAACTAAAAGTGGGAATAGGGAAATTTGAATCACACTCTTTCAAATTTGTTGTGACAAGCCAGTGAAGTAAAAGATGATATGGAAGAACGATTTCTGGTCAGCGTAGAATTGTGTCAAAATTCTAGATCTATTTTAAAATCAACACAATGGAATGAAAATGGTATTAAAATGTCAAGCAAATAAATTTCAACGGCTTTGTACACATCATTTAAGTACCCATCCTGCTCTGCGGTGCTTACCATTGTTCTACATTATGTCACATGACAAATTGGCAATGAAGGCCTGTGGCTTGTGTACATGTTTCTGAAACGACTTGAAGTATGTTATTGTATTGTATATTGTACTAAATATTTACAATAATATTACGAGTTGTTATGCATTTTGAACGTAAATTTCAATTTTGATAGATGCAACGCTGAATAATTCGTATTGAGATAAGCAGTTTACATATTATGTTGTGCTCATAACAGTGACAATTTCAAGAAATAAGCACCTACTTAGTTTCTTGAATTATTTATACAAGAAAGATTGAACAGAAGATACGTCACGACAAGTCACTTTACCATGTCAAAGGGTTTCGATGGAAACCATCTAGAGTAGCATAGTTCAGGGCAATTGCTGACCTGCACATAAGCATAAAACATGTGATATGTAGATATATGTAAGATACCAAGAAAGTGACTTAAACGTGGAGAGTGGCGATAGATTATTAATTTGGAGTATGGGTGATGGCCCATTAACGTATTAAGCATCTTCACCAAATGAATATTATTATTATTATTATTATTATTATTATTATTATTATTATTATTATTATTATTATTATTATTACTACTACTATTATTATTATTATAATAATAATAATAATAATAATAATAATAATAATAATAATAATTATTATTATTATTATTATTATTATTATTATTATTATTATTATTATTATTATTATTATTTGAACATTTTACCGTGAATAATAATTTGTGTTCCACCGCACATAAGCTATTGCACCAACATATGTCCTCAGATAACCTCAATAATTTACGTTTCTCATGATCTAATATTTTTAACTCTTAAATCATAAATGTATTTCAGTCAAAGGCATGATAATGCATCCCTTTTATATGATTTATCTGTCGGATGCCCCCATATAAAAGGGATACATTCTAAGTTCTTCTTCTTCTTCTTCTTCTTCTTCTTCTTCTTCTTCTTCTTCTTCTTCTTCTTCTTCTTACTATTATGGTTTTTATGAGTTTTTTTTTTAAATCAAGCAATTAAATTCAATTTTTTAACACTCACTTCGAGATACATTATTATTTTTAATGGCTTAATCCAAATGTAGAAAATATATAGTTTATATGATCTCAAATAAAAAGTCTGTAAGGACACGTTTGGGGCAAAGAAGTGTTTTCTGTGTAAAATGCTATAAAGGTTTACCACGCTCTTAAAATTGAGATAAAAATACACTTGGTTCCAATTTGAAGCAGCCAGCTTGATTTGACAATTGAAGTTGAAAAATAGCAACGTACATACAAGGCATTGTCACGCCAAAGAATGTATGGTGCTGCCCCCTATGTATCGAATGACGAAACTTCTATTTTCTCACGCAGTCTCAATGGTGCTCATAAAGTTGGAGTGTCAATATTGCAACTGTTGGCTCTATTTGGATGCTATTATGCAGTTGAAATGCTTATTATCTGTACATTACATGGAGGAAGTGTGGACTGGAGGGTTATAACCACACGCCTTGAACTGAAACCCCTATATTACTAATGCTTTGCAACAGAAGTATGTAATTATACTAGATATCTTCGATTACAAAGCAAATTGTGTTCATATTTGTGGTTTCGACAGGACAAAGCGTATCAAGGACATTTCTGTCTCAGTGAGGAAAAATGCCCAAGATAATATAATTCATAGATCATTAAAATAAATAAATAAATAAATAAATAAATAAATAAATAAATAAATAAATAAATAAATAAATAAATAAGTGAGTGAGTGAGTGAGTCAATGAATGAATGAATGAATGAATGAATGAATGAATAAATAAATAAATAAATAAATAAATAAATAAATAAATAAATAAATAAATTAATAAATAAAACGGATCATGATCATTCAAATTAGGAACACAAACGTGGTTTTAATAAGTGTTTATTATTGTTCATTTTTTGTCATTTTTATTCACAAACATCCTACACGTATACATATCTTTATTCCTTATAACCTAGTAAGTTAGCTCTTTGTATACATTCCTGTATCCAGTCTGAAAATAAAATTTTTATGTGTAGTCGCTTTTGCTATCACACTGACTAGTTTTCTCAAGTATTAAATGTGCTGGATTGGATATGCCCGCATGTGCTTCCCTCACCAGAAACATCTGGTCTAGAATTTAATTTGCTAGGTAGAGCCACTTTGCCGCCCGCCGTGACTGACTAATTTTCAGTTGTTCAATTTGTTAGGAAGGGCCGCATTTGCAGCACACACCGACATATCTTTCCTTTTTTCATTCGTTGCTGTTCGTTGGGTAGATCCGCATTTGCTTTCCATGCCATATTGTCTTTTCAGTCATGAACATAGATCAAATATAACAAGCAAATTTTCATTCGTAAATACCACAAAGTTAAATCGTGACGATTTTTTGCACAGGATCCTTATTTTGCGTTTTATTACCTTTTGCCAGTAGAAACTATAAAAGAGCAAATTATACCTGTACTTAAAGCACACTAGGTGAAATTAAAGGGCGCCCGTTTCTCAACACCAGAATTTACTTTTCCTTTTTGCATTACGATATTTTTCTCAATGCACTCTGCCTCTTTCACATTTCGACAAAATACTGAACAGTTGAAATACAATCCAAGTACTTACATGCATAAAAAACATTCCTTGCCTATTATATAAACATTATAAATCGGTGGGATATTTGTTGATCCTAGCATAACCTCTTTCATTGTAAGCGTATGTATCTGAGTTTCACATTGTAGTCTGCCAAACAACATGTTCCAGTATAACTTAACTTAAATCAAATTCCCAGAATAAGTGTATGATAATTTCGCTGTGTTCAGTACAAACATTGCAAGTTTAAGAAATAATCATTTTCCATCTGGTACAGACTATTCTGTGCAAAAACTTGAACTAAAAATGTCTACGCTCACTAGATATAGTGGCTTCATACATCATTTGGAAATATTCGTTGCATTCTCGTAAACTTATTTCAGTATTTAAATCATTATTCCATTTAGAAGACGCCATGAAATAGGTAATCTTCTTATTTGGATATTACAGTGATAGCCAAGAACCCCCCTCCCCGAATTGGTACCACCCAAATTCAATTTGGCATCCTGAGAAAGGTACGCGGGTTGCGAACCTAGGATGTAGTTTATCAGATCAGCAAAAATAGTGACCACAATACTACAATGTCTTTAAGTAGAAGGATATGGCCTGTTTGGTCTGTTGTGAAACTTCTCTGGAGCAGAAAATTATTTTGAGATACAAATCCATTGCCTTCGTGACTACTGAGTAACTGTATCACAGTTTGAGAGATTAGATGAGGTTATGCTTGAGAAGAATATCGGGTTTTATGGAAAAAAAACAGGATCACTTGTGAAAAGAGTCTGTCAAATCCAAAAAGTAGGTCTGGGCCTATTTGATCATGCGTAATGATTAAAAATGAGAAGTCATCATGGATTGCGCAAGCCCACAGCACCATCTTCTTTATTTGGATCTGCCCCACCCCAGAGAAAAGGTTGATCGTTCTAAGTAGGACTTAATGTTCTTTTCAAAACATAAAGCCCCTGCATGAATTTTGTATTGAGGAGTTTAACTTTTTTATCTGGTACGTACATGTGCAGGCATAGCCTTTCTTTCTCAACATCAACACAGCTCTCCTTAATGAGATTGGTTTCTTGTAAGGTAAATGGAACGTCATCAAAGAAATGTCTCATCGCAGTTGCACTTTTATAAGGCGAAAATGGTTCTATTTAGATTGATTAAATGTATTCGTTCCAGGGAAGCTCTGCGTGTGCACCTTGTCCACCTGTAACAATAATGTGCTTATACAGGAATACTGCATGAAAGTGATACGCAGGAATGGAGGTAGACTGACACAGTCCCGCTCACACTAAGTCACCAAAACATATAGGGCTCCACAGGGCAGCGGTAGCACGACAAGGGTGAAAGTACTGATGGTCAGCCAGGCAAGGGAAGACTGCTTTTTGCCTTTTCAATGGACAGTTTATGTACAGTTGGCCACATATTGTTTTTAATACCAATATGAATATATCATGTGCTATGAACTAATGTGTATATTCTATGAACACCACTTTTTGTTTTTTCATGTATGGTGTATGTTTACAGTCTGTTGCTTTACAAGTTACATGTTTTGTGATATATATTTATATATATATATATATATATATATATATATATATATATATATATATATATATATATATATATTTGTAACTGTACATGTAATAAAAGAAAACAACAGTCAATGGGTCGTGACAATTTAATTTAGGTTGAATGATGTGGTGATCTTGGGCAGCAGGTACTATTGTATTCTGATAATTTATGTTCAATATCCCCTTAAATGTGCTGGTCACAACCTCAGTTATTAAACAGATTCATCATGAAAGAGTCCGTTCATTCAAGTACCATAAAGTACTCGCCCCCCTCCCTTGCCCGGCATTTGCTGCCTTTAGTTAATGTGTGTGCCAACACACACTTTTCTGTTTTTCTAGGAATTCTTTCTTTCTTTCTTTCTTTCTTTCTTTCTTTCTTTCTTTCTTTCTTTCTTTCTTTCTTTCTTTCTTTCTTTCTTTCTTTCTTTCTTTCTTTTGTTCTTTCTGTCTTTCTATCTTTCTTTCTCAACAGGCTAATTTGTCCAACATTTTATTTGAAAAATATTATATGTAGAAACTCCAAACTTGGCACAATTATACTTCTATGGATTAAGTCTGGCCTTTTTATAATGAGAGGTCATGCTTTTCAAATGAGGCAAACTGAAGTTTTAAATCTTCAATATCTCATATACTATAGGAGATGTGGTTGGTTCCGAGTGTATAAGAGTTCGATCATAGCAAGGTCAAGGTCATCTCAAATGTCAAGGTCATGTCAAGGTCAAAGGTCATGTCAAGGTCAAATGTCAATTTTAAACAGAAATGTCATTTTTGAGGTCAAGGTTCACTTCAGGTACAGGTCATCTCAAGGTCAAAGGTCATTTCAAGGTCAAAGGCCACTTTCTTCATGCCGTAACTTGGTCAATCTTTATCCAATTTTGATCATGTTGGGCTCAAACTGTAGCTATTGTAACCTTGCACATTTTTTGAAATTTACATGTGACCTCTAAAGTTCAAAGGTCAAGGTCACGTGGACCATTGAAAGTTTCATCCAGTCATATATCGGCCAATCTCCATCCAATTCTGAGCATGTTGGACTCAAATTGTAGATATTGCTACACTGGACATTTTATAAGAACATGTAACCTCAAAAAGGCAAAGGTCAAGGTCATTTGACCCTTTGAAGGTTTCCTCTTGCCATAACTTGGTCAATTTTACTCCGATTTGGTCATGTTTAGCTTATATTGTGGGTATTGTAACACTGTGCAATTTACATGTGACCTGTAAAGGTCAATGGTCAAGGTCATTTGGACTTTGAAATTTGCATGCAACTATAAGTTTAAGGGAATGTGAGGTACCAAAGGATAAAAGTTGAAGCATTTAATATTTACAATTTTGAAGGCACACAGACAGTTTTGCTTGTGGGTTAATCATTACGCATCTAATGAATCTAAAGCAAAAGTTGCAGCAATTTGAATTATGCTTATTAGCAGCATTTGAAATTTTAAAACTTGAATATCTTCATAACTATCATAGATAGAAAAGTGATCACAATTTCTACCAGGGGTTGTTGACCATTGTCCATGTAATGAATATAAAACAAAAGTTGTTGCAATTTAAATTATGCTAATTAGCAGGATTTGAAATTTTCAATCTTGAATATCTTCCACACTATAATAGATAGAGATGTCACTCCAACTTCGACTAGGGGGTTGTTGACCATTGCTCACCAAATGAATTAAAAATAAAAGTTGTAGCAATTTAAATTATGCTAAATAGCACCATTAGAAATTTTTTAAATCTTGTATAACTTCAAAGCTATAATAGATAACAGATGCCATTCCAACTTCTACTCATGGGTTATGGAATAGTTGTACATTGCCATACCAATATGCTTTGAAGACACACACACTGATTTGCTATGCAGCAAATCATCTTTCCTAGTTTTTTTCTGAACCAGTTATTCTGACCTCTGAATAGTCTACCTAACTTTACATAAGGCAAAGGGCCACGGTTTGCATCAAAAATAAAAGATACAAAGTTCCTTACTTTATGCAAACACTTTTGTCACAAGTTCTTGCAATTTTAAATGTAGTGAGACATTGTTTTGAGTTGAAGTTATCATTATACCTGGATTGCTATATGGACAGGGTTTGTGCCAGAGTGAAATATTGAGTAATAAAACACCAATTTTTCAAGTGAAAAGTATGATAATGAAGAATTTATGTGTTATTTTGGGAAAATATACTGGTATATGCAAAAATTGGACATTTTTTTTTGCTGAAATTTTAGGGTAAGCAGAAGTCTCCTATTTTTTTAAACGTTTTTTTTACCCTCTGGAAGAAACCCCAATGGAAGTGTTGTGGCTTATTAAGAATTTTTTTATAATAAAATAGCCAGCAATTTGAATCCGGTACATGTAGCTCATCCAAAACTCCCAAGACTAACAGATTTCACTCATACACATGCATGTCTCCATAGAAAAATAAGTAATGCAAATTTAACAAATATATTTATTTACATGAGATTTTAATCACCATTTGACTTTGATCAGGGGCACAAATATATACGGGTTCATAAAGATCAAGTTTAAACATAAATCAAAATCAAAGATCATCTATTAGCACATTCCCCACCAATACTTCCATCCTCAATTCATAGTGATCATGTCTATATGATTTTCCCACCTCATTTCATTCTTTGGTCAATTCATAAATTTGATTGTGCTCAATAAGATGCAGGTGTTTGTCAAATGTCCATAACTTGTTCAAGCTGAAACTATAACTTGCAATTATTCAAAAAAGTTCAATATAAGCAGGGTAGACTACATTTTGTGGTAAACTATCTGTATAATCCTCCCTATTGTGTGCATGTTTTACTGTACATGTGTCAGCAACCACGTACCTCACTTTTTTCTGGTTTCTGCATGTTTTGCATTACCAATCACCTTTGGGAGCTTTCTTCATTTTGATACACTCAAGGTGGTACCATTGGATTTTGCACGTGGGATTATCACACCCAATCATCTCAATAATCTTGGATGACTGACAAATGCAAAACACTTTGTTTGTGACAGACATGGCTTTCTTTTCTTTCTCAAGTTTCCTTGTCAGTAGCTCTGGCAGCAAGTCTCTCTGAAAGAAAATTTAAAATGTCTGCATATAAATTTGAAATGCATCACTGGGTGCAACCTATGTTATAATACATACATTGGGGGTCCACACTACAAAATTACACATGTTCATATCAGTAACTGCCATCTCCAGCTGAACTTGCGAGTAGTACATGTGTTTCGTCTTAAGAAGTATGTTCTCATCCAGACAAATTTCTCTGTCTTTCAACATTTCTTTGACAGAACTTTTTCATGTTTCTTTCGGCATTTAATTTCCACTACACAATTCTCGTGACAACTGCATGGTGCAATAGCAACAGCGGAGGCCCGTACCTAATAATGCTGGAACTCAGTTTCAGTCCGCCTGATTGCACTTTAAAATTCACATGGCCTTGATCTGCCGATTTCATTGTGGCTTCATATTGCGCAAGTGCGTCTTTTTCATGTGATCGACCATACTGTAGTGCCTCAGAATGAATGAGCGTAACATTTATTTCACATATTTTGCGATGACAGATGGAACTGGCTCGTCCATGTTTGTTTGCAGAACATCCTGTGCAACAGAACCTGTGTTCCTCCCTGCCCTCTGTTCATGCCACACTAAGTTTGTAGCCTGTTGTCTTGTAAGACACTCTATGTGCTCAATTTTGTTCCTCAATAACATCGGAACTGGTCATGAGGTCTTCGCATTTGGCATGTAGGTCCTGTGCAGATATATTTGTGTTGCTTGACATATAAAGGCTTGTCAGTAGAGGTGGTAATGAATTCCTGGTAGTGGCCCCTGTGGTACAGAAAGGATCATTATGTTCATTGTACAGGCACGTGGCAACATATTTTGGATTCGCCTGTTCCAACTGTGTCAGGAAATCTGCCTTTTGTGCTTAGGAGAAAAGCTTTGGTTTCTGTCTGAGTCTTTTGTTTCCGTTTCGTTTGACAAATTTGTCAGTGACAGATTTCTTGAAAAATTTGATGTCTGAAATAGGGCTTGGCTTCACTCTTTTAACAAAGTCAGTGTTCAGTTCACATGGTTTGTCTGTGCAGGCAGCTGGCATTCATCATTTAACCTCTGGGATGACACAACATCTGCTTTTAAGATGATTGTCATCTTTGAGGGCCTGAAAAAAAAACACAGTGTGTACCCAACCAGACTGAAATTGGTAAGTGGCCTCCAAACACTTACGGTTTTTCATAGCCTCACGGGTATGCACACCTGTAGTGTTTATGAGATAGCTGTACACCTCTGGCAACTTTTTTGGGTCATCTTCCAGGATCCGGCTGGTAATCTGTGTGGGCACTCACCAAGGCCTGCAAGGCCCACTAAACCCAGTTTTAGTTCATATCGCTGTCTACTTTCTGCAGACAGTCCATCTTCATAGTCATAACTAGCCATGCTTCACGTCACTACATGTACTACTCTCAATTTCAACTTATACAAGTGGTCTTCACAGCAACACCAAAATGCATGCCACTGCAAGTGGTCACCCATATTTATACCCAAAACTGAGTGCTTCATATCTTTAATCTTTACATCCAACACAACAATTAATTCTTTATGTGAGGAAAATGTAAAGGAATCAGTTTAAATAAGGAACTATTGAAGCTCTTGAAGAGCAACATCTTCTTCAAAGCAGGATTATGACAATCTACTGAGGTGTCAAGGTGCTAGCATCATACTCCAAACAAAAATGCAGTCTGTATACAGTAAACTATGATTGTGCTTATGTCAGTTACATTATTAATTTCTCTTTGAAAACGTCCTGTTATTGACTATTGGGTTTAAGGGATACTTTGAGGCTGTATATAAAACAGCCCATGAAAGGATACATAAAAACCTATCTTACCTGTAGTTAGAAGCGACTCTGTCCTTCACATCTATCACAAGCGACTCTGACTTTGTTCTTCACATCTATCAAAAAGAACTGACTAAAGACTGGAGAATCAGCAATAACGTAGTCCTATCACAATGCAAACAACAATAACTCAGGTAAATCTGCACAAAGCATTGTTGTCTTTCATCTAATGTCATAATGATAGTTGTTGTTATGGTTTCAACTTCAACTGAGTAAAGTTGCCGTTTCCTTCTAATCCGTTCACACTCAATACGTCTGCATCATTCTAAAGAAACTAATAGGCCCTGCTATTGCAGTTTCTTTACATGGCAAGTAGCACGTATTGTTACACACAAAATAACATCATTCTCACTGGTATTGCCATTGCTATGCATGGTCGCTAACGGGTTGTTGACACCGAGTTCAAAATGGCGGCTCCGGTCGCTCACCGGATGTGACGTTGCCGTCAAGATTTTTTTCTTATAGTGCCTGCAATTGTCCGCTGGCTCCTTTTGTCGAGCGCCATGCTGCCTTGTTGTTGGTGACGACTGGGGGTCAAATCGTGACCTGTCTCTTGATTGGCTGATCAACTTTGGAGGCTGAGCGTAGGGTTATTCCTGGGGTGCGCGCCACCTGTGGACTGCGGCTAGAACCCTGTGGACTGCGCCCAGAAACCTGTGAATGCAACCAGTCTCGCTCGCTAGCTTCGCTGGCGCACAATCAGTATTTTCGCCGTTATTCGACAGCTTTTCACGACCTCAGGCTGAACTGCATGCTTAATGCATATGACTTCACCTTGATTTCCGAGTTCGCTAATAACTACAGTAACCTGCCAAAAGAATAAATATTGCAAGACCCAGGAATTAAATCTTATGTCTTCTGAAACAAATGCATCGATTGTTAAGAAAGGGGGGAGGAAAATTTATAGAAATGTATTCGGAAGTGGAGAAGATAGCATTGAATTCACACTGAAATATGGTCAGTTGGGTACCAAGTTCATGCTTCAGGGATCTTCACTGCTGCAATTAACAAATTATGCAATCAAGCTAGCAACGGTTTGTTTAAATTTAAGCTATGGATAATATTACACTTACCAAAAGAACTATTCAAGTCTTTAATGTTTCAAGAAAAATCTTATGACATTGAGGTTTAGAGCTATTAACTTTAAAAGGTTCAAACGTTAGGACTTTTAATTAGATATATCATCGGCTATTCCAGAAAGTATTCGTAAAAATCCTCTAAGTTCATGTTGGGAATTCATCGGCAAGCCTGTAATGTTGCGTTAACAGCACACTTGGAAGCTTCCCGGTGTCAATAGACATCATGCCTTATGCTGTGAAATATTGGTTGTCCTCAGAACGAGGCAGCAATGAACCTCTTAAATGTAGGTGTGTATGAAAACATTATGAAACGTCTCGAAATGGTCAAAAGAGCTGGATAAGTGGAGTAAAAAGAGAATTCATGAAATTTGCTGGACTACAGAAACATCGACAAATGTATCAGGTGTCGCCCACTCAAGGTTTATAACAAGTGAAAGAGACATCTGTACTATATGAATATAAGGCAATCGAGAAAAATAAAGGAGATAATATTGGGGCTCCAGAGATCACGGACGTAATTTTTATACTTAGACTTAGATTTAAAGTATGCAATTGCCTTTAAAATAATGTCCATGTCAATAAAAGGGAAAAATTCACAAAGTTTGGAGTCAGTGCTCATACTTTTACTGGTGATAGAAGCGGATAGCCATAACCTGCCCAAACCCTAGCAGAACTCCGTAAGTTACAAATATGTAACACCAGATAAGTGGAAAAGGCCTCCATTTTGTGTCTATCTAGATGTCTGTCTGTCTGTTTGTCTGGTGTCTGTCTGTCTGTCTGTATGCCTATCTACCTATGTATCTCTATCCATCCGCTGTCTGTCTAACCATCCGTCCATCTCTCTCTCTCTCGCTCTCTCTATATATATATACATATTCATATACATATATATATATATACACACACGCAAACACACACACCCATATATATATATATATATATATATATATATATATATATATATATATATATATATATATGTATGCAGCTAAAACAAAACACCTTATGTTTGTTGAGACAATTGCTAGCAAGTTAGGAGACCTTTTTTGATATCTTTTTATAACACCAAAATACTGGATGAAAGCATGGCTTGTACTGTTAAACGACTGGCCGGGCAAAGCGTATTACTGCCTACTATCAGCATGATTAGGACTCCAACACAACATACAGCACATTGGCGGGCAACAAATAGCATAGCTAATATAGCCTTTTCCTACACGCAATTTTAAATATATACGACTTATAAATACCCTTCATCTGTATTTTTAACACCCAAGCTTATTTTCCGTATGGACCCATCGATTTAGCAGGTCAGTGGAGCTCATCAAATCTTGCGTGCTTCTTTGGAATCATACTAACTTACTAATTAAGTTTTTTGTTAACTTTTTAACCCTTTACACATATTTCATTTTAGATTGATCTATATGGGACCTTTTTTGGCAGTTCTCCTCATGTGTAAATATTTTGGGCAATTGGCTCACCAGACAAATACAGATATATATTCATATTCAAGAAAACAGTTGAAACTGATGGGATTTGGATGTATTGTATTCCAAATTGGACAAAACAAATGGATTTGCGTGTAAAAAAATCAAACGCAATTTTAGTTTTCCTGTCCAGTTCACACTCGCTTAATCAGTCAACAGTCGCCTATAATTAATCAGACAATGTTTGAAGAATACAAAGACCAAGTGTTAAGAAACCTTTCGCCCAAGAGAATGCCACTAAATGATCTGTCTAAATAATTAAATATGGTAAAATTTGCCTTTTTATTTCAGCTGCAGACTCTGCGAACAATATGATATTGTGTTCATAATCAGGACATCAGTGGTCACTAGGCACCACTGCCATATTCTAATTCTCAAACAAGTGCTAGGAATTCCATGACCAGTGACCGTTCATGTTATTTCGTATCACGAAAAGGCGTGCAAGTGTATTTTATCTAATGTCACTACGCCATCTGATGGTTGTACATTAAACTAAATTAACGTATCAAAGAGACAAAGAAGAGGTTCAAGTTCACAATATTCCTCTTGATAAAAAGCGGGAATGTGGATTTTTTTTGCCAACCTAAGCTTTTACGATGGTGCAAAAAAGTACCAAAGCTTCTGATAAGTAGAATTTTTATTTGTTCGTTCCTGCATGTTCAAATGAGGTATAGTTTTGTGAAATAATTGGACTAGGTGGCCTATGTATGGCGCCTTTTCCAATTCGGCACAGGCAACATACGAGCAAGACGTTCATGACAGTAATTCCCCTGCGGTAAAATAACATAAAGTTATGTTACTGCAACGCAGTAACATAACTCAAGTGTTGACAAAAACAGTTATATGATTAGTTGTGATCGAAATCGAAACACATAATTTTATTGTTACTATACGGATATACATATCGAAAGAATAATTTTCTTAGCGTCTGGATTGATCATCAACTGAACTGGAAATTTAACGTTTCGTATAGTGCAAGTAAGATCAGTAAATTCATTGGTATTAGTAGAAAAGTGAGGCAAAGTGTTGGCAAGTGTATCCTTCTAAACTTTATTATTCTCTGGGCTGCCCATATTAATTGGGCATGTACTTAGTCAACAAATTTATATCAGCTTGTCACAATATAAAAAAAGTTATCGTTCAAGACAATAGCAGACTATGAAATAGAGAATTAGAGGTATGAGTGGCAGGACCAGGTCTGTACACTTGCTCAGTTAGGCTGAGCAATGATAAGACTGCACAACACTACAATACAGTGGCTTGGACAGAGATGATTCTGATAATTGTCTCACTTTTCCGCAATCTTTTATTTACGGTGTTCTACCTAAAAGCCCAAAACTACAAACGTCTTTTGATCCTGATAAATCACTCACGTTTCAACAAATTTTATTTACCCCGCTGTACCAAAACGCCCACCCCCCCCAAAAAAAAACAAACAAAAAAAAAAAACAACAAACAGCTTGTGCCTCAAGGACATTTAAAACATGGTGTTTATATTTCCCTTGTTCTTGACGTTTTCTATTTAATTACATTACAATAACGGCCATCTTCCATTTACGGAGTTCTACTAAACTGGCTTACGGACAAACACCTGGTTTCCTATGGATATTGCAAACATGACTTTAGTTGTTTATTTACTCGTTTGTTTGTTTGTTTGTTTGTTTGTTTGTTTGTTTGAATAAGTTTTTGTTTCGGGTGTCGCACATGTTGATCGCAATACAACTGACCAAGCCCTCTGTAAAGGTGGAGCCTGACAAACTTGGTATTATCACATGTGCTCTCCGACACATGATTGTAGGAATAACTTTCGCAACTAGATGACGCACTCCGAATATGTCAACCTGGAATTAACTGAAGAATCCTCCGTTATGTTAAAATTAATATGCTCCACATTTGAATATTTCAACCTAAACATAGATCGGAGATATTTGTTTTTGTTCCTTACTACTTTTTGTAAATAACTCAGAGCATTTTTTATGTTTTGTAAAGCGCATCGAGCGTATGTTCCCTTCAATCAGTTTCTATAACTTGAAATTTTCTATTTCATAAATTTAACTTTTCTACAGCCTTAATGTACCCTGGGCAGTTATAGAAATTTCTCGTCTCAGTATAACTGCTTTTTGTATATACCACAGAACATTTCCATTCTTTTGGAAAGAGCCAGGGCTGTCTGTTCCCTTCAAACCGTTTCAATATTTTGAATTTTCTGCTTCAGAAATTTGCACTTTCTATAACCTTACTATCCCTTGGGCAGGTATAAGGAATTTGTTGTCTGGGTGTAACCAACTGCATGAGACCTTGCATATCAGAGACCAAACAGCTGGGCACATTGATCTATCTATCCTCCCTTGGGAAATATCTGACCTCACATGGAATACTACAGAGTGTCCCACAGTATATTTTAACGTCTCAGTGAGTATTCAAACTTGCAACCATGCATACTGTCTATTTGAGAAGGATGGTCTGTCTATGCTTATCTGTCTTGAAAGAGACGGATGCTTGGAGTTGGATACAAGTTCATTTGAGCAGCCATGCATCGTGGTAACTGGGCTGTTAGTGCAGGGAGACAAGAAGAGGAACATATAATCCTACATAAGATAAGGTACGTAACAGGGCATGTTTTAAACTTCCTATCACTCATGTCAAGATCATTCAATTTTTACTCCTATATACTCCAGACAACGAAATTCTGAAAACATGTTAACCCATATAATATACAGACAAAAACCGAGAACGTTTGATGATACGATCTCGGACTGCTGAAAATAGTCGACCAGTTAGGTAAGGTGGACCGTTCAGCTTTACCCAAAGGACAAAATTTATCATTCGGCTGTATCTGGTGCCCCATATGTGTAACTGGGTGTCGACTTCAGGGCGTGGTACACTTTTACAGCACTTTACACTTACAAAACGACTTTGCTCCAAGCATGTTCTTTCAGACTTCTCATTTGAGATCATATAAACTGTACATATCCTATATATTTGAATAGAGCTATTTACAATGATGACATATCTGTAAGTGTAAAATTGAGTCTTAGATAGAGATACAAAAATTTTGAGTATACATGCTTTTTGCGTAAAAGCAATAAAGAAAATAAATAAAAAAGAAAACAAAAAATGAAAAAAGGAAAAACAAAAGAAAAGAAAACAACAACAACAACAACAACAACAACAACAACAACAACAACAACAACAACAAAACCCACCAAAAATTAAAATATATTCATATGGAAAATGAAACAGTACATGTTTAGCAGCAAAGCTGTACTTCAAATTTTGGATAAGGGTTGTAGTTAAAATTTCCAGGATATTAAAATTAAAGTTAAAAAAAAGTCATTTAATGAGGACTAATCGCTCAGTTTTGTGGGTTTTTTTCATTTGAAATTATTGAATAAATCTGATTTTTGCTTTCAAATTGCTATTTCAAATTATATATATATATATATATATATATACATATATATATATATATATATATATATATATATATATATATATATATATATATATATATATATATATATAAATATATATACATAATTGCTCATAAAAGAATGATAAATGTGCATACCAGTGAAAAAGATTTTCAAACTTCCATGCTCGTTGAGAATGAATACGTTAATACTATTTTAAAACTGAGCGTTTTGGTGTTGTGGTATTTAATTATCTTTTTTATAAAAGGGTTATGGTTTATGCTTTTAGATTTACTTGCTGACAGATTAGGAAGAATAATGTGCTTGTGTGCTCCTGAAGTCTTCAATCTTCGATTTTTAAGCTTGGCGACCCGCTTCACTGACTTTTTGTCCCGCCCTAAAACAAATCCAAGTGAATATGATTCATTTAGAAAAATATATCAAAGCACTCGGTTCATTACTCTTCGGTAGTATTATGTTGTAAGAAAGAATGCATCAAAGTATTGAATTGAATTTGTGTACAGGCAAACTTTGTTCAGGTATTCAACAGGACGTTACCAGCATGGGAAGCGAAGGATACATAAATACACATTTCCCCTGTTTATCAACATTTTAAAATATGCATATGCATATAAACTCAAATACTATTGTATATCGAAACATTTCTGCTTTAAGTGTCCACATGGTGCTTTTCACATTGAATAGTATGCAACTGATTAAGCGTGTCAGAGGGATGATACTTATTTCGAAATGGACTGTAAAGAAGAACCATTCTAATGACTCTACCCAGGAGAATTTTGATTCTCTCATTCAGAGAGACCATGTTATATACCTATATATTTTTCTATGTTTAATTTATGTCAAATATGACCTATCTCAGTTGATAGTCAATGGTTTCTACTCTTTCCAAAGCATTGTGCTATCAATAGAATCAATATGCCGTATGTAAGCACAAGAATGTGGATCAAGGAGCTCTGACCTGACCTCAGGAACGTAAAGCCTTGCCTCTTTGTTACAATGATCCGCCGAATTACTAATTAGTTTAAATACACCACAAATACAATATCAATTTGAATATAGTTCAGAGGGTAACTTTTATCTTCCGTTTTTTTTTTTTATTACCAATTTATGTTCAAGTATCTGGAGAGAAAGACCATTTATGGATGTCTGCTGACATGGTTCACTATTGGTGGTCTAGTGGCAGAAGGCTGCTAGTAAATTTTTGAATTACAGCGAAGCAAGCTATTCAGCTCTGAGCATCAGTGTGCCCCTTATACAGAATGAAAACCACTCTGGCAACCTAGAACCTTCAATATACCGAAACCATTTCGGCAGCCTCAACGTGGAAAAAAACACTCACGAAGTTCCTGTGTGCCTCAATTGTTTAGATTCAGCATCAGAAACCCAACAGCTTCACTTTAAAGATGCAGTTGCAGCTTGAGCTACAACCTTCATGACACCCTGCAAACTTCTTGCAAAACCCACGAAGCAATATCTATTATTACTCAAGCATAATGTTTGACTGTACACATCACTTAACATCACGTCAAAAAAGTATATATTGACGACGCACATCTATTTTATAAGACTTAAATGTAATATGTACACACAAAGTCTCATGTCTCAGGACAATTCAACTCTTACTGAAATACAATGTTACTGGAGCAGGGATAATGAGTTTTGTTGAGAATCTAAACAATGTGGAATGATGCATGTAGGGAGGGAAGACACGCTGCTGTCTTCTAACCAGTTGACGTGAAACTCTCTGGCCACAACAAAATAGCTCAACAAAAGATCCTAAACTTACGTTGTTCCAGTCACTATTACTGTATTGATATTAAAGTTGCATGTCCCCTACAAAAAGAAATGTGTTAAGACATTTCAGAATGAACATTATGTACGTGGCATGAAAGTGGTCATGATGTGTGAACGGTTTATAATAAACTTTAGTTATTTACCGCCAAATTAGCTTGCGAAATTGTGCGAAAGTATGGTCTAAACGTAGTGTTTTTGAACCTAACAATGATTATGATTCCATATGCCCAGTGGACATACTGGTGTAAGAATTCACGCCAATTAACGCCACATTTTTTACACCTGTTGGGCGTGGAAACCATGCTTTACATTTTCGGCCATAAGATGCTGCCGTATCAATGCCTTCTTTGACGTATTTACAAAACGGATAATTCTCCAATGGTGTGTCACCACATTGAGAAGAGCTGTGTAGATCACTACAGGATGAAAAATAAAGGCTGTATCATGTGGTCTATTGGACTATGAATGACTAATATATATTGTGCTAACGCAAGGCCTAGTTTCATCTAATGCGTATGGGACATTCAGCACAGACAACCTTCGATCGGAATCTTTCTTGCCACCATAAAGCGTGACATTCACTGAAGCACTGTCCAAAAAATCCAATCATATTAGTATAAAAAAGAAAAGAAATCTTATCTGTTAAGTGCATCAAGTCCACGTCAAACAAAACACACCAGATGTGATGGGTCTAACATTACCACAAGTGCAATTCATGTGATGCATTTCAGGTGTATTGTAGCTTGTCGTTCTTTGCCGGTCCATCCGGAAAGTAAATCACGTAAATGCTTCAACTGGCAAGACAGGCATCAGGTTTCTTTTGTGCAATATACTACTTTCATCAACACATGGTAAAATGGCATAATACAGACTCTCGGGGGACATTTGGTGTTAATGAAGCATCACCCAACCTGTAAAAATATTCAGCAGCTATGCCTGAATTATAGCAAAGGAACTTAATTATGTTCTTTTCACAAAATCATTTAAACATTAAAATGACGGCAAAGTGTCTTAACGTGAAGACTGTAGCCCATTACGATTGAGCAACGCAACAGTACCATTTGCTCCTTTTGAACATTGCTGCCAATAGTGCGCCAAGCATGCAGTTACCACCACGGGTTTTACAAAGGTTCTAATAGTATGCTGGTAAACGGTGTTAATGGCTATGTGTTCAAATGTATGCACTTGGATGGCACTTTCTGCCCATTCCATTAAGGAGCTGGTAGGAAGCTTTTGCTTGAATTGCGTGTATAATATCATTCCAATAAGGCATGGAAGCTTTGGCTTATGTTGTGAGTAGTATCTCCAGAGTTGAGCAAAAGACAAGACAGGATGGACAAGTTGTGTAGTTCATGTGTTCCTGTCCTTGTCACTTGCCCACTGCAACCATATTTTGAGATGCCAAAACTGTCTGGTTGTATGAAGTTCCCACACCGGAACAAGCGAACAGATGCAAGGTAACCTACAGCATTTCGGCCATATGGATAGAAGCTGACGATTATGAAGCATCCATCCATGTAGTGAAATGAGACATCCGACTAAATAGTACAGAAAAACATGATCCATATTCATTAATTCCAAACCCAATAATGACAGCAAACAGATTTCAGACTTGCCAAAGCATCAACATTTCTCTTCCAATACCAATGTGACGTAACAAATTTCACTCCTGACTTGAGACAGGCAGTCACCCATAAAAGGCAACTGGTGGTTTTAAACCGGTCCTCTCAACCTTAGAAATATTCATCATTAACTGCAGACACTAGTTCTTTTCCAAAAATCTATAGGCCTAACCACCCAAAACACAAATTTCATTACTTCTGCCAAAAATAAAAAGAGACCAGTTAGGCCTATCACATTTTAGTTCTCCCGACTTGTCAGTCAGCTAAGTTTACAGCAAAAGAGTAAAGTAGGCCGACATAATTTTTGTGAAATTTATGAATCTGGAACATTATAAACACACTCTACCGCCACTATAACTATGAGTCGGAGAACAAAGCCCACAGCCCAACATAGCCAATGAAGTAATTTCCAAATAGTACAGAAAAACATGATCCGTAAGCACGTCCCATCTAGCTTAAGGTACCTCTGCCTCTTCACCTTTATACACTGACCTGACATTAAGAACTATATGAACAAGTAACTAAAAGAGCTTTATAACACGCTGTGCCAGTAAAGACAAACTGGTAGACATACATGTCTACAGGTACCCATTTTGTGTTAATTGTATGGACAATTAGTATGCATGACATATGTCAAATGTGCACTATTGTATCAAGAATGGCATGCACTAAATGTGCCCTCTTATGCTTTTTTTCATTATAACTACTTCAGACCCATTGGAGATATCCCAGGATATTATAAAATAACCCACATGACACATTCTTGTTCCATCTGAAAAGGTTTTTTTTTTTTATTCAGGAAGAACTCTTTTCTCTACCTCATTCCATATAAGTACATTAGGAAGAAATCATGGACACACGAAGGACTACCATACTTTGCGTCACTGGATAGAAGGTGCTATATAAAGGTCAATGTGCATGGTTTTGCATTATAAAATAATGGTATATATATAATATATACTCTATGTTTCAGTTCTAAACTGCATGAAATGAAAATGCCCTAAAGTCTGGCTATACGCTTTCTTTGAGCTTCTTTAGCAAGATCCTTACATAAATGGCACACAAACTTACCTATACTTGTTACTTTTAAATAAGTGAGCAACAACATATCACATGATTGTATGACTTAGCTCTGCCATAAACTAACCAATATAGCTTCTGCTGATGGTGGTATTTTTTTCCAAATGTTAGTTGTGCGGAGCTTTATTGCAGTCTTACTACGTTTTTTGTCAATGCATAGCCACGTCCATGGTCATTAAAAAAAGCAAATAAAAATACAAGTCTAATTTTCTTGAGAAATATGCTGATGGCGTAGTTCTAGGAAAAAATGTTTGTGGATCTCCTTAGGACGACCTTTGATTAGTGTGGGTGTTTTTAATACATATATTCTATTAAAAAAATAAAAGAAACAAAGAATAAAATAGTTACCGGTACATTTATACATTCAAATGTTACATCCATTCACTATATGCATATGTTTTTTTCATGATAACATGTAATATCCCTTAACAACACACATGCACTTACTAACAAAGAGATATATTATTTATTGATCACATATGCACCTACATCTTAACACTGAAATGCTACCTTCTCTGTATATTGTATTTGTGTCTGTTTGTTGAGAATCACTTCCTAGTAGTCATTACCCTATTCCGCAGTCCGAACTCTTTACTCTCCATAGGCTAACCTGTCACTGTCTAAAATACATATAAATATGGAAGTACTATTGTCCATATTGCACACGTTCTTCTCTAGAATTTTTATATAGGTTGTACTAGCCCAAATAAGGTAAAGTGTCCAGCGGCTAACTACTCAGAACATGTTTCGGAGCCTATACCCGTATATGTGTCTCTCAGTAGCGGCTCGTTGTCTAAGCTAAATATTCAGCCAAGATAACCCGCATAATACTGAATAAACATGAACGTGATAAATGATGAATTAACTCAATACGTGAAGTTTTGCTTATAAATGCAAAGGTTCATTATGAAGTAAGAAAACCTCTCAAAACAAAACATAATTACTAAATTTATATACTACAGGTTCAGATTTTGACATATCTGAACCAGTATGTACCCTTTCTAGCTGGATAGCTGATCCTAGTTAAACCCCCTGGCAGCGTATAACTGAAGTAGAAACAAACTGGGGCCTTATATGCAGTCCCAGTGAGTGTAAAATAAACAATGGCAGCTGGACCATCTGTACAAACCAAGGGAAATCCGAACAAGTACTGTTCTACTGTACTAAGGACATCCTGCACCAGAAAAGTAAAACAGACCCCAAGATGACGCCTACTTCTCATTTTGAAAGTTTGCAAAAATTAAGCTCTATTTCACTGCCAACACTGAGTCAATGTTTCAACGTAGTGTGTCAGGTTTGTGACATCTGAGAAAATACTCTCTTTTTTGAGTAATTCTTTAATATTGAGTAAATGTGCATTAAGGCATGTCAGAAAAGAATGAAAGTTATTAGCTTTTATGTCAAAAACATGTCATCAAAACATAATGTTTCTCAACAAGATTTTAAGTACAATTAGGCAAACTGTCTACTGTCGTCGGCCGCTGCTTGCTACCGATAGCCCCTGGGGGGTTTAACCTGACAGAAAACATGTAAGCCCAAAATGTCTGAAAGTGAATACTAAAACAGAATGATGCCAAAAGACAAAACTTAAGCAGCAAAACAGGCAAGCCTAAAAACTGTAGAATTATTGTAGCCTATCTCCCTAATAATCTTTGGATATTAACAGCAAAATTTACAGGGCAAGTGAGAAAAAAATGAAAGTCATTAGTATTTAAGTCAATAGAATGCAATCAAAATATGATATATCTTAACCAGATATCAAGAACAATTAGACAAGCTTGTAACTGTCGTGGGTAGCAGCTTGCTACCTATAGTCCCCTGGGATTTTGATCTGATAGAAAACAAAGCAGTATGAAATGTCTGAAAGGCAAAAAAAAGCAAACCAGGCAAGTCTAAAATCTCTCAAATTATTGAAGTCAAACTTTCTAACCATCTCCGGATATTTACAGCAAAATTTGTAGAAATATTTGGCCAAAAGTACATCTATGAATCCTCTTGACTCAAGATTATTGTAAATAAATTTGGTTCTATATGCAAAGTCCTGAAATTTAGAACAAGTACGATTATACCTCAAAATTTGTGGCAAAGTTGCTCTGCAATGTTTACTGTATTAAGATGATTAAACAACATGCGGTTATATGTGTTTATAATACACGCATCTTTTCTAATGGGTTGTGTACTTTGGAAAACACACATGGGATATTCATTGATTGCACACGTCCATTATGAGGCCAAATGATATCTGTTGACGATTACTCTTAAATATTATCTGAACTTGCAACACACTTATACCCTTAATAAAATATCTATTGACAACACGCTTGCACTAATACTTGTAGGAAGTAAGTATTTAAAACATAGAGCAACCCAATAATTATTTCTTTTAACGCACTGAAAGTTTGGTGTTAAGACATTCTTCTCGCTACCAATTTCCGTGTGACGATGAAAGGAGGCAATACTTATAAATGTTGTGGTTTGGGGGTGTATACAGCATACATGCAGAAGAAACGTCTTTAAGGGCAAGATTAATATGGACATCAAATGTACAAAAAACATTTTTTTCGTTTATAACATAACAAAGAGCAAAACGGACAGGCCCGGTACAATCCACAATTTGACGGTCCTTGTTTGTAGACTCGTTGCTAAGACAAGTAAAAAGTACCATAAGGTAAAGGACCTGTTCACAGTTTGTTTATAAGCACCGCATCTGGTCAATTATATGCTGGTGTTTAATTGTATCCGCTCCACTTCGAGGCATTATATTGTGCATATGGTCGATTTTTTCAGCTTTAAAGCTTATTTGATTTGCAGAGTTACTCTGTAAATTTTTGCTGTATTAAGATGATCAAACAACATGTGGTTAGCGTAGATATTTATATATATATATATATATATATATATATATATATATATATATATATATATATATATATATATATATATATATATATATACCTTAAAGAAATCGAATTGTAAAAGGATGGTTCTGTCAGAGACCAGGTACAGATTTAAGAATGTATGACGATTAACAGCAAAATTACTGGGAACATAAACTCGCTGCCTTTAGTATATACAACACTGTAAATCAATCGAAGCTACGGAAGCTATTAAATATTGCAAAATGAATATGTTAAAGCAGGCTTGGTCCACACTTCGAGATGATCAAATTTATTTATCAGCTATACACAACATAGTGTATATGAAAAAAGAAAGAGAGAGAGAGAGAGAGAGAGAGAGAGAGAGAGAGAGAGAGAGAGAGAGAGAGAGAGAGAGAGAGAGAGAGAGAGAGAGAATGTATGCTAACTGTGCACTACGGAAAAGTTTCAACATTAAAACATCAAATTTCCACATGGATGCAACCATCAACAGTGCTATAGCAAAGCAAGTAATTACACCGAAGTTCAATGTTTATCTCTTACTATGTCATGTGACGTATTTACCAGGACGAGAACACTCACGTCCATTAGTATATTGCTTAACCCAGGTAACATTTGAACCAAAGCAGATGATACGAATCCCTCCCCGGTCCACCAGTGCATGGGTTTTGTGTGTGGTTATATCCTTATATCCATCTAATGGTTCAGCCATGGTATAAATATTCTTTGACAAAAGTGTATTTTCTGACCCACAACCAACCACTTTAATCAAAATACTACATATAACTATACAGTACTCTGAAGAAGACGGTTCATGCAACATTCAGCTACACGGATCAACATAGCTGTCTTCAGGAAGATAAAAGGTGACAAGCACAGGTCACGCAGCTTCCAGAACAGACATCAATAACCCATAAACTATGATGCACATATAGGGAGCCCTCAGGGTTCAATGTGCAGTTCTTTCGATAGTTGATGCCCTTGCAATTTGAACCCAACACCCGTGTCACAATAGGGAGGCCTACCTCACCGGGTGACAACTGCAGGTCAACTCAGCCAGGCCTGGTCATTACCTGGACCTGCTGCAGGTCGGTTTTGTGTGTATTTAGTTCATTTTCATTGTCGTTAATCTAATTTTCTTTGTACTTTACTGTTCCATTTAGTTTTTCTACTTTACTTTTTCTTCTTTTTAAAGTATTTTTGAATTGATGGTCTTATTTACCTCACTGGAAAAGATAAGTGCACGCTGGCCATCGCTTATCACCAAACTCTCCGTTCTCAGACCTGCTGTAACCTTAACAACTGCCAAAGTTTTGGCAAGGTCTCAGCCAGAATAGTGACATCTACTGACTACAGAAGCCAACCTTAGATGCAACACAGCAGCCTCAGCCGACACAGCCTGAAATGTGGGTATTTTCGAGTTCCCGTATTTATATACATCTACAGTTTAGTTGAGAATTTTTCTTTCAAAAAAAAACCAAACTTGGTTAACGTTTATTCTCACCTGGCTTGAAAACAACAAAACGCGGAAATAAAAAAAAAAACAAAATCAAAAACAAAAACAAAAAAGAAAAAAAAAAAAAAACACCCCAAAACCACCCCCCCCAAAACCCCCCCCCAAAAAAAAAAACGAAAAACAAAAAACAAAAACCCCCAAAAACAAAAGAAAACAAAAAAAAAAAAAACAAAAAAAAAAAAAAAACAAAAAAAAAAAAAAAAAAAAAAAAAAAAAAACAAACCCTGACCAAAAAGTTAAAAAAGAGTTCATTATCAAGAAAGTAAATAAGATATGCACACATACACAAATCCATCCATCCACCCATCCATGGTTTGAACAAAGCGTTTCAAACGCTGAAGTTGTCACGTTCTCAAGTGTCAACTGTTAGGTGGAAGAGTGTTAAGCCTACTAATGGTATACTTAAGTGTAATTGATGGTAGTGTTGTGTAGATTATTTTTTGTATGCAATGCAATTAGCCTCGTGTTTGTGGACTGGCTATGTTAAAGACTACACCACAAGTAATGTGAGTAGACATGCTAGCTTAGCCACCATATAGATATCTTTAAAAGCCACTTTGTGGCAGACAGCCAACACATATTAAGTGAGTGATGGGTTTTTCCCGTTCTTAGCGGTCATGTAACATGACTCTGTAATAAAAAAGTTTCACGGCTGTACAGTGATGGTGGTATAACATGCTGTAAAAGTTTCAATCACTTTTCTGTTTAGCAAGTTGGAATATAGAAGGTTAAAATAGAGGGCATTCTGTGCATTTCGTCCTCTAGCAACATATTTCGTTTCTAGTAATCTAAATATCTTGTGATGAATAAGCTGAACAATTGTATTTGTAAATTATGAGTGTAAGGAAAAGAGGCTTACGGGTACTCAAAGGCCGCAATCTGTCTGCATATTATCAAAAGTAATGTGTCTGGGTAACTGTGTTTTAATACTAGTTGACTTGCGTGGTTTTCGTTATGCCCTTGACATCGTATTTATTTGTTTGGTACTTTGTGATACCCGCTTTTCCTTTATAATATCAGCATATTTTTCCTGCAATGCTGACCAAACACCCAGGGTACCTAAAAGTGGCAACAGTAGCGGTGCATGTGTGTATATGTGTATGTTAAATGCCGACCCACTGTTAATCCCTACACCCTGTATGTCTCTGAATAAATATTTTGTACATGTGTACATGTAATTGATATTATATAACAGAGTCACCTCTAAGTGCGATAACAGCAATTATCCTGCAACGTTTGTATTATTTTGTCAATTTAAAGCTAATATGGTATGCCTACATGAATCCCAACCCACAAGTCTAAAGCACAATAATACACAGGCTAACTCATACCAATTTTTAGTCATAAACAATAGCGTTATTCAAATAATAGAAAAAGTTGCTCATAACACACGGACCTATATACTGAGCAGTTGCATAAATGAGCATCTCAACTTTTTTAAAACTTGCATAAGATGGCCTGGTTGCTACAGATTTGTGCAGCACAAATTATGTGTCATGTTGATTGCGCAACAATGTGACTTATTATACATTGCCAGACCCAATACCAAGCTAATGTTTAGAAATGATATGTTTATGTCTATCCTGCATTAAAAAGTTTTTTTTTCTACAAGCTTATTTTTTAATATTAATGAAAGAACACATCCACCAGACAGACACAAATATGACAAATTGTCTACCAACACAGACACATGTACAATATTAAATCGTTTTTGCAAATATTACCCGGGTTGTTTGGCGGTGCAGTCCAGGATGTTGATTTCACATAATGTTTTATGATCTCTGTAGGCCAGAGGTTCCCCCTTTTCTGTTTTTCTTGTTTTTGTTTTTTGTTTCCGTATACAAGAGCAGTAAAATAGAGTTCACCTACTCTTTTATTCCTATAATAGTAGACATGTCCAGGGTAAAAAAGGGTTGATCACTGCATCACATAGTGCAAAGATCCCACTTGGTACAAATCTGCCTTGTGGTAAAATGAAAAAAAAATATCCAAAGGTACATCCTACTTCTTCGCTTAAAATCCCCTAATTAGCATAAATTATGATGCAAATTGACACTTGGATGAAAGGACCGCCCAACTTTGCAACCAATTATCAAAAATTATGTTTGAATAGTTGCAAGGAAGTAATTGAAGAGTAAGAGGTAAGGAATGCATCTGGGGTCATTTGATTCTTAGTGGCCATTTTGACCTTAAAACTCAAGATGGCCGCTTATAACTATCTTTGCTTCAGACTTTTTTGTTTCTTGAAAACCGTTTGAGCATGAGCTGTGTATACTAGACTAATTTATACCATTTTGGCGATGGGAAACCTATTTATGACACTGCATTAGTTATTTAAGATGACTTGCAGGTGAAAAGTGAGAGTAAATATGAATTGCTTTGAAGTTCTAGAAGTTGATGGTCTGTAACCCACCCTAATGAGTTCTCTCTATGTTCCCTGATTTTAGAAGAGATACTCGTTATGTCCCATTATCAGAAATCATCAATAAGTCTCATTCCTAAATCAATACCGTTAAATTGCATCAATGAGCACACATTATGGTAATTAGTGCAAAAAGAAACATATTTTAAAATTTTAATCGGTGAGCATGAAAGGGTGATTCATTTGGAATGGCTAATTTGGGGGTGTGAAATGTACCTGACATCAATATCCACAAACCAGATGGCTGCTGACATCCTCATGAATCATATTATATTACTCTCCTGTGCTTTATCCAGAAGTCTGCATACTTAGAGGTTATGTCATGGATAAATCAGTATCCTACCCAATACAGTTCCCCTGAGAGCCTGTATCCTCCCGAAAACCGAAAGGTCGAGGGAGGATACAGCTCGAGGGGGAATTGTGCAGGGTAGGATAAAGGATAATGATTTGGCCATGGGATGATCTTTGTATCCTAAATGTATCTGTCGTAATTAGACGAAAATGTCTATGCGGCTTTTCCTGGGATTATGTAAGATGCTACATACCGATTCAGTGACCAAAACATACAATTTCTGTTTCATAATTTTGTTTGAGAAAAGCCCACCTGCCCTTCAGGAAGAAATAGGCCTAAACTACTGCCCTGTCAGGTCATGCATATTGTGCGGCAGGCCCCCTTGCAACGTGAGTGACGTCATGGCGCATAACGTCATAAGAGTAGCTGTTTCCGCGAATATAGAGCGTGAGGGATATACTGACTTTCAATGTTCTTTTAATGGAGATATATAGAATCTTACATGGCAGTGAGTGAGTTACGATTTTTCTCTCACGAGGGATCGTTGTTGGTGGGGAAAATCACGAGTGACCGCAGGTCACGAGTGATTTTCCCCACCAACAACGATCCCGAGTGAGAGAAAAATCGTCACTCACTCACTGCCATGTAAGATTTTATTTATTCTATGTTTAATCGAGTATTTACCGCAAAAATTGTCGCTCTTGTTGCTTAGGTGTCGCCATTTTGAAGCGGAGACGTTTCACTTGGAGTCACTGTAAATCACGTGACTTAAACATTATTACAAGTAAATTGTGACGCGCCTGCATCAGTGACGTAGTGCATTAACGTTTAGACAAAATCAAATGTGCGCGAGGGATGTTTGATTATACATCATGCGTGACGTAAATAACTGCGACGAACACAAACAAACACGGTACACCAGGTAGGCGTTGTAAATAGGCCTACGGCATATTTTTGGCGATAAATACCCATTCAAGCACAGAATAAACAAAATCTTACATGGCTGGATTGCGAGTTACTTTTTTTCTCTCACTCGGGATCGTTGTTGGTCTGGTACTGGTAGGCATCAGCGGCGCTACCGGTCATGACGTGACCTACCGTGAGTTACTATTTCTGGATTTCACTCCAGAAAATGATAACTCACTGCCAAACATAGAATAAATTATATTCCCTTTGGGAAGATACTGGCTGTTGCTAGTTTAACAATATCCTTGTGTTCCAATTGGACAGTTTCAGTATCCTCCCTTATTTTGGTTTCGGTATGTACCCTGAAAGACATTGTATGCTACAGAGCTAGAAATGCAGTACCAGGGCAGTGTAAGTACAACATTTACGATTCAACAGATTTCTTAAACTGAATAAGTCTACTGCTCTAGTCTAAGTGCAGCTTGCCCTATTACTGCCTCGATTTCCCGCGTCTGTCCATCTGTGAGACTATGTCTTCTAGGCACGGCATTCATGTCTAACCAGTTTCCCACTATGGTGCAACCTCCCACTGGATGGGGATGGAAACAGTAGACCCTTGACACTGCCCCAGTTCCAGTTTGTATCACACTTCCAACCATATCTTGGAAGTTACCAAAACTGGCAATCAGTGTTTGTTTGATTGAATGTAAACCCCCATGTGGATGTTCTATAAATAGGCAGCCATGTATAACACTATGTGGGTGTATGGGTGGGTGTTCCCACCAAGTAAATAAGTAAACATGGTTGAATTATAGTCAGAACAGTGAAAGAGCCAAAGCTCAACTTGTGCGTGTCTCATCGAGTGTGTGCATTACACTGTAAAATGCTGTAAACAGCTTTGTTTTTGTTTGTTTTAAACGGGATGTATCTACATATGTCCCTAAACGCGATACCTTACTGCAAATCAGACAAAGACCATATGTTGTGAGTATTTGTAAATATGATATATTGGTATTTTAATAAAGTAGCTATTTGTTATGATTCTTTCCCCAGCAAAAATGCCGTAACAAGACTATGATTTTATACACACAGGACATAGTTGACCTGAAATTTAATATGAACTATATGCCCGACTCTAAATCATTGTATAATGCTTGTGCGAATGTATATTTCATTATTTTCTAATGTATTCACGGAAAAAATGAACTTTCTTTGTCACTGATTTTGAGTTGAATATGATGTTATG